>WJBH02000115.1:0-69358 GCA_013167095.2 Daphnia sinensis | reverse complement strand
TTAAACCTTGCAGTCAACGCCAGCTGAGCCTTTCAGCATGTACGCCAGAAATGTGTTGAATGGACCATCACTCACCAGTGCGCCAGCTGCTTCTACAACAAGCTCAGTAAACGTTGTGTTTTTGTTTGTTTGTTTTCTTTTCTGATCTTGTTATATTTGTCTGTTAGGTATTTGTTGACATACCTGCCCCTCCGCCAGTACCAACACCAATGGAAGCGATTTCAGAGGATGTTGCCTTAAGCGCTTCGGTAAAACTTACATTTGCAGTAATAGGTTAAGGAGGGATATCACCAGGTGGCCTTATTCAAACTTGTTTGGAATGGTTGCACATTGATTTGAATATTCCTTGGTGGGTTTGTATTGCATTAGGTAAAGTTGTTGCTATTCAGGCTCATTGCTTTCATAATAACTTATTGGCATCTGTAGGAGTCTTGACTGTTTGCTTCCTAATGTTTCCTTTGGTATTCAAAGCCCAAGAAATGCATCCGGAATGACAAACATGCCAGAATTGTTAGTCCTTCAGCAAAAGATGACAGATGCTAGACAATCTGGAAATTTGGAAATGCCGATCAAGGTACTTGAGCATATGCAGTTTACGTTGTAAAGCTTAAGTATTTCTGTCTTCTTTCTACGAGGCACACAGATGGCATATGAAATTCAACAGTTCATGAAGGAGAAGGGATTGAGTCTGTTTAAAAATTTGACAGTTCCTCTGATCCAGGTATGCAGATACATTTTTTTATATCCAGTGTGTTTTAGTTTATCAATACTGTTATTCTTTTTGTCGGTTCTTAAATTGCAGGCACCTGTGTTTATTAGTTTTTTCTTTGCTTTAAAGGGCATGTCTCAGTAGAGAGCATGAACGATGGAGGGTTGTTTTGGTTCACTGATCTTACATTCTATGACCCATGTTACATACTGTCGATGCTCACTAGCATTACAGTGTGGGCTACCATTGAAGTCAAGTCATTCTTCGTCTTCGGACCGGCAAATCATTTAATCTAGTATGTTGATGACATTGCAGTTGGGAACCGGTTCTGCCTGGCTTTCAGCTCAAGGCTCACTCCTGCTTATTTATTTCTTCAGAGCCATACCATTCATCGTGTTTGCTATCACCATCCATTTTTAAGGGTATATTCTGATCACCTTTTTTTGTCAACAGTAGTTGGAAAGTTAAATGTTTTCATTTCTAGGCCATTCTCTGCTATTGGCTGACGACAAACATAACATCTCTAGTACAAGTCAATTTCCACCAGCTTCCTAACCCAAAATTGTGTTTTGGGCTTTTGAGGAAAATCAGGAGGTCCCAGGAAACCAATCCATAGAAGGATTGCACAGATTAATGTTTTATCTTAGTTCCCCGAGTTAACTTTTTTTAAATACTGATTTTTAGTTTGCTTTCTTCTTCTAGATAAACAATTTTAATGAAGTGGGAGATGGGGGCCAGCCTTTTAAAAAGCGCTGTATTTCTCCCTTTGCACGGCATCAGAAAAAAAGTGGAGGGTTTCAGCAATAACCCTGGTTTCAGAGTGGAGCGTAAAAAAGATTTTTCGCCTGCTGCGATCGCCATCTGGCTACAAATCAGACTCTGCTGCAACACACCCACCAGAGGCGCTCTCATCGGGAAAAGGTAGTGCTCCAAAAATGGTCACCTTTTTTTTTTTTCAGAGGGAAAATAGGCAAAGTAGAGCAGCCAGGGATCTATGTTACTGCATTTCCGGTGAAACACTGTTGCCGGATTTTGAAATAAAATGAATTTATAATTCGTAAAAATAGTTATATAAGTATGGCAATGATGTAGTAAAAATTCGTCTGCTCTCCACATTTTACCGCAATTAAAAGTCTTCACAAAGTGTCAGCAAATAATACGGGTATTTTTTTTTTACAACATTAAAATAAAAGAATCTTATCCCCTTCTTTCTTATTCTAAAAATTTGATGTCTTGCAAACTACAGGATTATGGAGCTATTCCTGTCCGGCTCTTTTGGCGAACATATTGACTGAAATTTTGCCATCTACCCACAGGATTTGAGGAGGGCAACAGGCTGGGTAAGAAAAGTGGACAGACATTTTGAGATTCATATTCCAGTTGCCATTTTGTTTGGACAGGTTCAGATTTTTCCCTCTGTATTTTTCAGCCAATGCAGACAGTCAAGGCTTCACCTACAAGTTTTCAACGTCAAACCTTGCAGACAACGCCAGCTGAGCCTTTCAGCATGTACGCCAGAAATGTGTTGAATGGATCATCACTCACCAGTGCGCCAGCTGCTTCTACAACAAGCTCAGTAAACGTTGTGTGTTTGTTTGTTTGTTTTCTTTTCTGATCTTGTTATATTTGTCTGTTAGGTATTTGTTGACATACCTGCCCCTCCGCCAGTACCAACACCAATGGAAGCGATTTCAGAGAATGTTGCCTTAAGCGCTTTGGTAAAACTTACATTTGCAGTAATAGGTTAAGGAGGGATATCACCAGGTGGCCTTATTCAAACTTGTTTGGAATGGTTGCACATTGATTTGAATATTCCTTGGTGGGTTTGTATGGCATTAGGTAAAGTTGTTGCTATTCAGGCTCATTGCTTTCATAATAACTTATTGGCATCTGTAGGAGTCTTGACCGTTGGCTTCCTAATGTCTCCTTTGGTATTCAAAGCCCAAAGAAATGCATCCGGAATGACAAACATGCCAGAATTGTTAGTCCTTCAGCAAAAGATGACAGATGCTAGACAATCTGGAAATGCCGATCAATGTACTTGAGCATATGCAGTTTACGTTGTAAAGCTTAAGTATTTCTGTCTTCTTTCTACGAGGCACACAGATGGCATATGAAATTCAACAGTTCATGAAGGAGAAGGGATTGAGTCTGTTTAAAAATTTGACAGTTCCTCTGATCCAGGTATGCAGATACATTTTTTATATCCAGTGTGTTTTAGTTTATCAATACTGTTATTCTTTTTGTCGTTTCTTAAATTGCAGGCACCTGTGTTTATTAGTTTTTTCTTTGCTTTAAAGGGTATGTCTCAGTAGAGAGCATGAACGATGGAGGGTTGTTTTGGTTCACTGATCTTACATTCTATGACCCATGTTACATACTGTCGATGCTCACTAGCATTACAGTGTAGGCTACCATTGAAGTCAAGTCATTCTTCGTCTTCGGACCGGCAAATCATTTAATCTAGTATGTTGATGACATTGCAGTTGGGAACCGGTTCTGCCTGGCTTTCAGCTCAAGGCTCACTCCTGCTTATTTATTTCTTCAGAGCCATACCATTCATCGTGTTTGCTATCACCATCCATTTTTAAGGGTATATTCCTATCACCTTTTTTTGTCAACAGTAGTTGGAAAGTTAAATGTTTTCATTTCTAGGCCATTCTCTGCTATTGGCTGACGACAAACATAACATCTCTAGTACAAGTCAATTTCCACCAGCTTCCTAACCCAAAATTGTGTTTTGGGCTTTTGAGGAAAATCAGGAGGTCCCAGGAAACCAATCCATAGAAGGATTGCACAGATTAATGTTTTATCTTAGTTCCCCGAGTTAACTTTTTTTAAATACTGATTTTTAGTTTGCTTTCTTCTTCTAGATAAACAATTTAATGAAGTGGGAGATTGGGCCAGCCTTTTAAAAAGCGCTGTATTTCTCCCTTTGCACGGCATCAGAAAAAAGTGGAGGGTTTCAGCAATAACCCTGGTTTCAGAGTGGAGCGTAAAAAAGATTTTTCGCCTGCTGCGATCGCCATCTGGCTACAAATCAGACTCTGCTGCAACACACCCACCAGAGGCGCTCTCATCGGGAAAAGGTAGTGCTCCAAAAATGGTCACCTTTTTTTTTTTCAGAGGGAAAATAGGCAAAGTAGAGCAGCCAGGGATCTATGTTACTGCATTTCCGGTGAAACACTGTTGCCGGATTTTGAAATAAAATGAATTTATAATTCGTAAAAATAGTTATATAAGTATGGCAATGATGTAGTAAAAATTCGTCTGCTCTCCACATTTTACCGCCAATTAAAAGTCTTCACAAAGTGTCAGCAAATAATACGGGTATTTTTTTTTTAACAACATTAAAATAAAAGAATCTTATCCCTTCTTTCTTATTCTAAAAATTTGATGTCTTGCAAACTACAGGATTATGGAGCTATTCCTGTCCGGCTCTTTTGGCGAACATATTGACTGAAATTTTGCCATCTACCCACAGGATTTGAGGAGGGCAACAGGCTGGGTAAGAAAAGTGGACAGACATTTTGAGATTCATATTCCAGTTGCCATTTTGTTTGGACAGGTTCAGATTTTTCCCTCTGTATTTTTCAGCCAATGCAGACAGTCAAGGCTTCACCTACAAGTTTTCAACGTCAAACCTTGCAGACAACGCCAGCTGAGCCTTTCAGCATGTACGCCAGAAATGTGTTGAATGGATCATCACTCACCAGTGCGCCAGCTGCTTCTACAACAAGCTCAGTAAACGTTGTGTGTTTGTTTGTTTGTTTTCTTTTCTGATCTTGTTATATTTGTCTGTTAGGTATTTGTTGACATACCTGCCCCTCCGCCAGTACCAACACCAATGGAAGCGATTTCAGAGAATGTTGCCTTAAGCGCTTTGGTAAAACTTACATTTGCAGTAATAGGTTAAGGAGGGATATCACCAGGTGGCCTTATTCAAACTTGTTTGGAATGGTTGCACATTGATTTGAATATTCCTTGGTGGGTTTGTATGCATTAGGTAAAGTTGTTGCTATTCAGGCTCATTGCTTTCATAATAACTTATTGGCATCTGTAGGAGTCTTGACCGTTGGCTTCCTAATGTCTCCTTTGGTATTCAAAGCCCAAAGAAATGCATCCGGAATGACAAACATGCCAGAATTGTTAGTCCTTCAGCAAAAGATGACAGATGCTAGACAATCTGGAAATGCCGATCAATGTACTTGAGCATATGCAGTTTACGTTGTAAAGCTTAAGTATTTCTGTCTTCTTTCTACGAGGCACACAGATGGCATATGAAATTCAACAGTTCATGAAGGAGAAGGGATTGAGTCTGTTTAAAAATTTGACAGTTCCTCTGATCCAGGTATGCAGATACATTTTTTATATCCAGTGTGTTTAGTTTATCAATACTGTTATTCTTTTTGTCGTTTCTTAAATTGCAGGCACCTGTGTTTATTAGTTTTTTCTTTGCTTTAAAGGGTATGTCTCAGTAGAGAGCATGAACGATGGAGGGTTGTTTTGGTTCACTGATCTTACATTCTATGACCCATGTTACATACTGTCGATGCTCACTAGCATTACAGTGTAGGCTACCATTGAAGTCAAGTCATTCTTCGTCTTCGGACCGGCAAATCATTTAATCTAGTATGTTGATGACATTGCAGTTGGGAACCGGTTCTGCCTGGCTTTCAGCTCAAGGCTCACTCCTGCTTATTTATTTCTTCAGAGCCATACCATTCATCGTGTTTGCTATCACCATCCATTTTTAAGGGTATATTCCTATCACCTTTTTTTGTCAACAGTAGTTGGAAAGTTAAATGTTTTCATTTCTAGGCCATTCTCTGCTATTGGCTGACGACAAACATAACATCTCTAGTACAAGTCAATTTCCACCAGCTTCCTAACCCAAAATTGTGTTTTGGGCTTTTGAGGAAAATCAGGAGGTCCCAGGAAACCAATCCATAGAAGGATTGCACAGATTAATGTTTTATCTTAGTTCCCCGAGTTAACTTTTTTAAATACTGATTTTTAGTTTGCTTTCTTCTTCTAGATAAACAATTTAATGAAGTGGGAGATTGGGGCCAGCCTTTTAAAAAGCGCTGTATTTCTCCCTTTGCACGGCATCAGAAAAAAGTGGAGGGTTTCAGCAATAACCCTGGTTTCAGAGTGGAGCGTAAAAAAGATTTTTCGCCTGCTGCGATCGCCATCTGGCTACAAATCAGACTCTGCTGCAACACACCACCAGAGAGGCGCTCTCATCGGGAAAAGGTAGTGCTCCAAAAATGGTTACCTTTTTTTTTTTCAGAGGGAAAATAGGCAAAGTAGAGCAGCCAGGGATCTATGTTACTGCATTTCCGGTGAAACACTGTTGCCGGATTTTGAAATAAAATGAATTTATAATTCGTAAAAATAGTTATATAAGTATGGCAATGATGTAGTAAAAATTCGTCTGCTCTCCACATTTTACCGCCAATTAAAAGTCTTCACAAAGTGTCAGCAAATAATACGGGTATTTTTTTTAACAACATTAAAATAAAAGAATCTTATCCCCTTCTTTCTTATTCTAAAAATTTGATGTCTTGCAAACTACAGGATTATGGAGCTATTCCTGTCCGGCTCTTTTGGCGAACATATTGACTGAAATTTTGCCATCTACCCACAGGATTTGAGGAGGGCAACAGGCTGGGTAAGAAAAGTGGACAGACATTTTGAGATTCATATTCCAGTTGCCATTTTGTTTGGACAGGTTCAGATTTTTCCCTCTGTATTTTTCAGCCAATGCAGACAGTCAAGGCTTCACCTACAAGTTTTCAACGTCAAACCTTGCAGACAACGCCAGCTGAGCCTTTCAGCATGTACGCCAGAAATGTGTTGAATGGATCATCACTCACCAGTGCGCCAGCTGCTTCTACAACAAGCTCAGTAAACGTTGTGTGTTGTTTGTTTGTTTTCTTTTCTGATCTTGTTATATTTGTCTGTTAGGTATTTGTTGACATACCTGCCCCTCCGCCAGTACCAACACCAATGGAAGCGATTTCAGAGATGTTGCCTTAAGCGCTTTGGTAAAACTTACATTTGCAGTAATAGGTTAAGGAGGGATATCACCAGGTGGCCTTATTCAAACTTGTTTGGAATGGTTGCACATTGATTTGAATATTCCTTGGTGGGTTTGTATGGCATTAGGTAAAGTTGTTGCTATTCAGGCTCATTGCTTTCATAATAACTTATTGGCATCTGTAGGAGTCTTGACCGTTGGCTTCCTAATGTCTCCTTTGGTATTCAAAGCCCAAAGAAATGCATCCGGAATGACAAACATGCCAGAATTGTTAGTCCTTCAGCAAAAGATGACAGATGCTAGACAATCTGGAAATGCCGATCAATGTACTTGAGCATATGCAGTTTACGTTGTAAAGCTTAAGTATTTCTGTCTTCTTTCTACGAGGCACACAGATGGCATATGAAATTCAACAGTTCATGAAGGAGAAGGGATTGAGTCTGTTTAAAAATTTGACAGTTCCTCTGATCCAGGTATGCAGATACATTTTTTATATCCAGTGTGTTTTAGTTTATCAATACTGTTATTCTTTTTGTCGTTTCTTAAATTGCAGGCACCTGTGTTTATTAGTTTTTTCTTTGCTTTAAAGGGTATGTCTCAGTAGAGAGCATGAACGATGGAGGGTTGTTTTGGTTCACTGATCTTACATTCTAT
Source organism: Daphnia sinensis (assembly GCA_013167095.2). Lineage (NCBI taxonomy): Eukaryota > Metazoa > Arthropoda > Branchiopoda > Diplostraca > Daphniidae > Daphnia > Daphnia sinensis. The sequence continues at coordinate 61,952 of WJBH02000115.1, read as the reverse complement.
GACCCATGTTACATACTGTCGATGCTCACTAGCATTACAGTGTAGGCTACCATTGAAGTCAAGTCATTCTTCGTCTTCGGACCGGCAAATCATTTAATCTAGTATGTTGATGACATTGCAGTTGGGAACCGGTTCTGCCTGGCTTTCAGCTCAAGGCTCACTCCTGCTTATTTATTTCTTCAGAGCCATACCATTCATCGTGTTTGCTATCACCATCTATTTTTAAGGGTATATTCCGATCACCTTTTTTTGTCAACAGTAGTTGGAAAGTTAAATGTTTTCATTTCTAGGCCATTCTCTGTTATTGGCTGACGACAAACATAACATCTCTAGTACAAGTCAATTTCCACCAGCTTCCTAACCCAAAATTGTGTTTTGGGCTTTTGAGGAAAATCAGGAGGTCCCAGGAAACCAATCCATAGAAGGATTGCACAGATTAATGTTTTATCTTAGTTCCCCGAGTTAACTTTTTTTAAATACTGATTTTTAGTTTGCTTTCTTCTTCTAGATAAACAATTTTAATGAAGTGGGAGATGGGGGCCAGCCTTTTAAAAAGCGCTGTATTTCTCCCTTTGCACGGCATCAGAAAAAAAGTGGAGGGTTTCAGCAATAACCCTGGTTTCAGAGTGGAGCGTAAAAAAGATTTTTCGCCTGCTGCGATCGCCATCTGGCTACAAATCAGACTCTGCTGCAACACACCCACCAGAGGCGCTCTCATCGGGAAAAGGTAGTGCTCCAAAAATGGTCACCTTTTTTTTTTTTTCAGAGGGAAAATAGGCAAAGTAGAGCAGCCAGGGATCTATGTTACTGCATTTCCGGTGAAACACTGTTGCCGGATTTTGAAATAAAATGAATTTATAATTCGTAAAAATAGTTATAGTATGGCAATGATGTAGTAAAAATTCGTCTGCTCTCCACATTTTACCGCCAATTAAAAGTCTTCACAAAGTGTCAGCAAATAATACGGGTATTTTTTTTTTAACAACATTTTAATAAAAGAATCTTATCCCCTTCTTTCTTATTCTAAAAATTTGATGTCTTGCAAACTACAGGATTATGGAGCTATTCCTGTCCGGCTCTTTTGGCGAACATATTGACTGAAATTTTGCCATCTACCCACAGGATTTGAGGAGGGCAACAGGCTGGGTAAGAAAAGTGGACAGACATTTTGAGATTCATATTCCAGTTGCCATTTTGTTTGGACAGGTTCAGATTTTTCCCTCTGTATTTTTCAGCCAATGCAGACAGTCAAGGCTTCACCTACAAGTTTTCAATGTTAAACCTTGCAGTCAACGCCAGCTGAGCCTTTCAGCATGTACGCCAGAAATGTGTTGAATGGACCATCACTCACCAGTGCGCCAGCTGCTTCTACAACAAGCTCAGTAAACGTTGTGTGTTTGTTTGTTTGTTTTCTTTTCTGATCTTGTTATATTTGTCTGTTAGGTATTTGTTGACATACCTGCCCCTCCGCCAGTACCAACACCAATGGAAGCGATTTCAGAGGATGTTGCCTTAAGCGCTTCGGTAAAACTTACATTTGCAGTAATAGGTTAAGGAGGGATATCACCAGGTGGCCTTATTCAAACTTGTTTGGAATGGTTGCACATTGATTTGAATATTCCTTGTGTGATGACGCCATCCGGCAACGCCGCACCTGTCGGCTCTATATATAGGGGAGAACCCCTTCCTTTTGGACAACACTGGCTGCTTCAATTCGCGCAACACGTGAACGGCGGTGTTTACTGATCGGGACACTTTGTCACGTGTCGTCCACACAATAACCGCACTAAACACGCCAATGCTGATAATCGGGCTCCCAACTGCTGTTACGGGTTGTACACCTTTTTGCAGCGCCACCTTGCTTAACTTCCGCTTGTAGAGGGATTCTGGGATGGCGTCTAGGTCTGCACCTGTATCTGGGAGAAAATTGATCAATAACGATGATGTCCATTTTTCCGGATTGACGGCCAGTTCCACTAAATCACTCGCGTTCACAGCCCCCACTGTCGGAGGGGAGGGGTCAATGTAAATGCCCTGTTGTTTTTTAACTGTTTTTGGGTTCCGGCAAACTCTAAAGTAATGGTTCAGTAGGCCGCACTTTTTACACTCTTTCCCTTGGGCTGGACAGGCCGTCAAAGGCTTACAACGTGTCTTTGATCCGCAATTCCAGCAGCCCGCGAATTTTTCGTCTGCTGAACTGCTGCCACGTACTGGTGGATTGCTGGATTTTTGTTTGAAACGCTTGTAAGAAGAAGTCGCGCCTTGAATTGCCGCAGCATCACCTGTCTTTAAATTCTTCGACTGCTTGTTGGAGGCTTCTGCAGTTCGAATAATTGTCAGCGCCTGATCAAGTGATAAAGTTGCTCCGTGTTCAAGTAGTTTAACACGAACTTCGTCACTTTCTACGCCGAAAATTAGTTGGCCTAATATGCGGGTCGGTTCACAGCTAGCACAACAATCTGTAGCAAATTCACATTTACGGGCTAAATCACGCAACTCGCACAACCAATCGTCTGCTGCTTGTTGAATGCCTTGCTTTTTGGCGGCGAACTGTTGGCGCCACACGTGGCGGTTGCGGCCGGCATTGCAACGAGCACGGAGATGGTCGATGACAACCGTATGGTCGTCAAGCTGAGTGTCGGTGAGGCCCATGGAAAGTACAGCTTGAAGTGTGTCGGTTGATAAACACGATAGCAGAGTATGAGCCTTGTATAAGCCCCGATTATCTGCGTCGAGTGCTGAATCAATCGTCGACAAACTGAGAAAAATTGTCCATTTCTTGTGCCATAATTCAAAAGAGTCTTTGTATTCATCTAAATCAAAAGGAGGAGGTTTTCCATACGGCTTGAATGCCGTAGTCGCCATGTTGCAGTAATTGCCCCAAAGCCAGCCAATGTCAAGCCATTCACTCACTTCCTCCAGCTCGGAAAAAAGACGGACGCTTGTTGCCGACCAATACTTAAAAGGACAAAAACTCAAAATACACCGCTCAGTGGCTCATCAATCACAATTGCTACCATGACAAGGACCGACTAGCGCGAGAATTTCACCTCCAATCAATAGTTAACTGTCAGATGCCTTTTGATGACCACTATTTAGGACCTGGCAAAATGTTAGGCCAAACAAGCGTCAAGAGTCAACTGGGTAGTGCCGTGCGCAGCCATGCGGTCAAAAACGATACTGTCGTGACGTCACATAAGCTGCAGTACACAATCACTCTGGTCGGGAAATTCACCAATAAATTGTCACGATAAATGTACTAACATTGAACCAATTACCATCTGCGCCATGTGATGAACTTAGAATGAAAGAATAGGATGCGGCTTGGATCAACGTGTATTGGATACACCCGCGACCAGTGCTCTATGAAGAGCAGACAGAGACCGCCCCAAAAGGAAGGGGTCTTCCCCTATATATAGTGGCGCAGATGGTAGGATGGTGGGTTTGTATTGCATTAGGTAAAGTTGTTGCTATTCAGGCTCATTGCTTTCATAATAACTTATTGGCATCTGTAGGAGTCTTGACTGTTTGCTTCCTAATGTTTCCTTTGGTATTCAAAGCCCAAAGAAATGCATCCGGAATGACAAACATGCCAGAATTGTTAGTCCTTCAGCAAAAGATGACAGATGCTAGACAATCTGGAAATTTGGAAATGCCGATCAAGGTACTTGAGCATATGCAGTTTACGTTGTAAAGCTTAAGTATTTCTGTCTTCTTTCTACGAGGCACACAGATGGCATATGAAATTCAACAGTTCATGAAGGAGAAGGGATTGAGTCTGTTTAAAAATTTGACAGTTCCTCTGATCCAGGTATGCAGATACATTTTTTATATCCAGTGTGTTTTAGTTTATCAATACTGTTATTCTTTTTGTCGGTTCTTAAATTGCAGGCACCTGTGTTTATTAGTTTTTTCTTTGCTTTAAAGGGCATGTCTCAGTAGAGAGCATGAACGATGGAGGGTTGTTTTGGTTCACTGATCTTACATTCTATGACCCATGTTACATACTGTCGATGCTCACTAGCATTACAGTGTGGGCTACCATTGAAGTCAAGTCATTCTTCGTCTTCGGACCGGCAAATCATTTAATCTAGTATGTTGATGACATTGCAGTTGGGAACCGGTTCTGCCTGGCTTTCAGCTCAAGGCTCACTCCTGCTTATTTATTTCTTCAGAGCCATACCATTCATCGTGTTTGCTATCACCATCCATTTTTAAGGGTATATTCTGATCACCTTTTTTAGTCAACAGTAGTTGGAAAGTTAAATGTTTTCATTTCTAGGCCATTCTCTGCTATTGGCTGACGACAAACATAACATCTCTAGTACAAGTCAATTTCCACCAGCTTCCTAACCCAAAATTGTGTTTTGGGCTTTTGAGGAAAATCAGGAGGTCCCAGGAAACCAATCCATAGAAGGATTGCACAGATTAATGTTTTATCTTAGTTCCCCGAGTTAACTTTTTTTAAATACTGATTTTTAGTTTGCTTTCTTCTTCTAGATAAACAATTTTAATGAAGTGGGAGATGGGGGCCAGCCTTTTAAAAAGCGCTGTATTTCTCCTTTGCACGGCATCAGAAAAAAAGTGGAGGGTTTCAGCAATAACCCTGGTTTCAGAGTGGAGCGTAAAAAAGATTTTTCGCCTGCTGCGATCGCCATCTGGCTACAAATCAGACTCTGCTGCAACACACCCACCAGAGGCGCTCTCATCGGGAAAAGGTAGTGCTCCAAAAATGGTCACCTTTTTTTTTTTCAGAGGGAAAATAGGCAAAGTAGAGCAGCCAGGGATCTATGTTACTGCATTTCCGGTGAAACACTGTTGCCGGATTTTGAAATAAAATGAATTTATAATTCGTAAAAATAGTTATATAAGTATGGCAATGATGTAGTAAAAATTCGTCTGCTCTCCACATTTTACCGCCAATTAAAAGTCTTCACAAAGTGTCAGCAAATAATACGGGTATTTTTTTTTAACAACATTTTAATAAAAGAATCTTATCCCCTTCTTTCTTATTCTAAAAATTTGATGTCTTGCAAACTACAGGATTATGGAGCTATTCCTGTCCGGCTCTTTTGGCGAACATATTGACTGAAATTTTGCCATCTACCACAGGATTTGAGGAGGGCAACAGGCTGGGTAAGAAAAGTGGACAGACATTTTGAGATTCATATTCCAGTTGCCATTTTGTTTGGACAGGTTCAGATTTTTCCCTCTGTATTTTTCAGCCAATGCAGACAGTCAAGGCTTCACCTACAAGTTTTCAATGTTAAACCTTGCAGTCAACGCCAGCTGAGCCTTTCAGCATGTACGCCAGAAATGTGTTGAATGGACCATCACTCACCAGTGCGCCAGCTGCTTCTACAACAAGCTCAGTAAACGTTGTGTGTTGTTTGTTTGTTTTCTTTTCTGATCTTGTTATATTTGTCTGTTAGGTATTTGTTGACATACCTGCCCCTCCGCCAGTACCAACACCAATGGAAGCGATTTCAGAGAATGTTGCCTTAAGCGCTTTGGTAAAACTTACATTTGCAGTAATAGGTTAAGGAGGGATATCACCAGGTGGCCTTATTCAAACTTGTTTGGAATGGTTGCACATTGATTTGAATATTCCTTGGTGGGTTTGTATGGCATTAGGTAAAGTTGTTGCTATTCAGGCTCATTGCTTTCATAATAACTTATTGGCATCTGTAGGAGTCTTGACTGTTTGCTTCCTAATGTCTCCTTTGGTATTCAAAGCCCAAAGAAATGCATCCGGAATGACAAACATGCCAGAATTGTTAGTCCTTCAGCAAAAGATGACAGATGCTAGACAATCTGGAAATGCCGATCAATGTACTTGAGCATATGCAGTTTACGTTGTAAAGCTTAAGTATTTCTGTCTTCTTTCTATGAGGCACACAGATGGCATATGAAATTCAACAGTTCATGAAGGAGAAGGGATTGAGTCTGTTTAAAAATTTGACAGTTCCTCTGATCCAGGTATGCAGATACATTTTTTATATCCAGTGTGTTTTAGTTTATCAATACTGTTATTCTTTTTGTCGGTTCTTAAATTGCAGGCACCTGTGTTTATTAGTTTTTTCTTTGCTTTAAAGGGCATGTCTCAGTAGAGAGCATGAACGATGGAGGGTTGTTTTGGTTCACTGATCTTACATTCTATGACCCATGTTACATACTGTCGATGCTCACTAGCATTACAGTGTGGGCTACCATTGAAGTCAAGTCATTCTTCGTCTTCGGACGGCAAATCATTTAATCTAGTATGTTGATGACATTGCAGTTGGGAACCGGTTCTGCCTGGCTTTCAGCTCAAGGCTCACTCCTGCTTATTTATTTCTTCAGAGCCATACCATTCATCGTGTTTGCTATCACCATCCATTTTTAAGGGTATATTCTGATCACCTTTTTTGTCAACAGTAGTTGGAAAGTTAAATGTTTTCATTTCTAGGCCATTCTCTGCTATTGGCTGACGACAAACATAACATCTCTAGTACAAGTCAATTTCCACCAGCTTCCTAACCCAAAATTGTGTTTTGGGCTTTTGAGGAAAATCAGGAGGTCCCAGGAAACCAATCCATAGAAGGATTGCACAGATTAATGTTTTATCTTAGTTCCCCGAGTTAACTTTTTTTAAATACTGATTTTTAGTTTGCTTTCTTCTTCTAGATAAACAATTTTAATGAAGTGGGAGATGGGGGCCAGCCTTTTAAAAAGCGCTGTATTTCTCCCTTTGCACGGCATCAGAAAAAAAGTGGAGGGTTTCAGCAATAACCCTGGTTTCAGAGTGGAGCGTAAAAAAGATTTTTCGCCTGCTGCGATCGCCATCTGGCTACAAATCAGACTCTGCTGCAACACACCCACCAGAGGCGCTCTCATCGGGAAAAGGTAGTGCTCCAAAAATGGTCACCCTTTTTTTTTTCAGAGGGAAAATAGGCAAAGTAGAGCAGCCAGGGATCTATGTTACTGCATTTCCGGTGAAACACTGTTGCCGGATTTTGAAATAAAATGAATTTATAATTCGTAAAAATAGTTATATAAGTATGGCAATGATGTAGTAAAAATTCGTCTGCTCTCCACATTTTACCGCCAATTAAAAGTCTTCACAAAGTGTCAGCAAATAATACGGGTATTTTTTTTTTAACAACATTTAATAAAAGAATCTTATCCCCTTCTTTCTTATTCTAAAAATTTGATGTCTTGCAAACTACAGGATTATGGAGCTATTCCTGTCCGGCTCTTTTGGCGAACATATGACTGAAATTTTGCCATCTACCCACAGGATTTGAGGAGGGCAACAGGCTGGGTAAGAAAAGTGGACAGACATTTTGAGATTCATATTCCAGTTGCCATTTTGTTTGGACAGGTTCAGATTTTTCCCTCTGTATTTTTCAGCCAATGCAGACAGTCAAGGCTTCACCTACAAGTTTTCAATGTTAAACCTTGCAGTCAACGCCAGCTGAGCCTTTCAGCATGTACGCCAGAAATGTGTTGAATGGACCATCACTCACCAGTGCGCCAGCTGCTTCTACAACAAGCTCAGTAAACGTTGTGTGTTTGTTTGTTTGTTTTCTTTTCTGATCTTGTTATATTTGTCTGTTAGGTATTTGTTGACATACCTGCCCCTCCGCCAGTACCAACACCAATGGAAGCGATTTCAGAGGCTGTTGCCTTAAGTGCTTCGGTAAAACTTACATTTGCAGTAATAGGTTAAGGAGGGATATCACCAGGTGGCCTTATTCAAACTTGTTTGGAATGGTTGCACATTGATTTGAATATTCCTTGGTGGGCTTGTATTGCATTAGGTAAAATTGTTGCTATTCAGGCTCATTGCTCGATGATGCATCACAGCAACCAATGTTACTTACACAAGTAATGAGGCCTGTATAAGAACATCAGCATACACGTCTAGGAGGAGCAGGCTAGCTAATTTCGCAATTGCCGCTGTGATAAATAATCTCAAGGATTCACCGTACAGAAGATCTGAATTCTGAATTCATGAATCATTATGATTATCAACGGTTAAAACGTTAAGCATTATAAATTTGCGAAGCGGTTTTCTTCGTGTTACATTTTACGTAGAAATTGACTGAAGACAATGGAAAAAACCTGTTGAAAAATTTGTCGAAGAGAAATTGGAACCAAATAAAGGTACACATTTTACATCCGGTAGAGGGAACGGCGCAGGAAGAACAGCACCTCGCAAAGGATTTCCATTCTAAGGTATATTGCCAATAGTAATTTTTTATATCAAACGAAGCCAATTGATGTTAAAATGGTAAACAGTTGACACAAATGACAATTCAAATGTTAAATTCGATTTCTTGGCAAGGATTTCACAGAATTATTATTTAAAAGGCAACCAACAAACCTGCCCCGTAATAAACAAAAATGCACAACTCGCGTACCAGCGACCTGTCACACATAAGTTTTCTCGCATTTTTTAAATCAAACCTGTCAAAAGGAATTAAGACTTACTCTTGTGTCATTTATGTGAAAAACTTGACTGTTTTTATTATCTTATTGCTCAAGTTCTGCATCTTTAAGTCTTATGCTGCAACTTCCTTACTCTTGAACACTAGCTGCGCTCCAGCCTTATTGGCATGTTCATTGCTCTTGACATCCTGTTAATGGATTTAATATCTTTTATTCGTAATTCGTGATAATCCATCTGACAAAGCTTAAAATTGGTTAGCATCATGCAAATATATTCAAGTGTGTCTCACTCATTTATCTCAGTAACAAACAACAATTTAGTATGGACATCTAGTGGACAAATTTCAGACTAATTGAATGTTGATATCCCTTAAACGACAGCGGATAGGGTGTGACGTGTGAGTCTAAGTGATCCATTAAGTTTGTTTTCTTCGCTACATTTTGTGTTCCCATCAATAATTCACCTGTTTACTAAGTTTGTGTTATATACTATCTAGTAAGTTCAGTTTCATGTGTCTATTGGAAAAAGAACAGTAAAAAAATTTTTTTTTTCTGTCTCACAGTTGCCCTTGCCCAGGCAAGCCATCAGACCACAAAGTTGCTAGCAGCCTAGGTTTGCCACTTTTCAACATGCTATTGCTTTTAGAGAGGTACTTATATTCTGCCTGCTACCAAACCAATCGGTATAGTTCCCTCATTCACTATCAAGGATGAAACAATTTCAAACTAAAACCAACAATGATGTGGACGCTGGCAGTAGGCATACCAACAATAGAGGTAAATCAACAACATAAATTATACAGAAATGAATGCCATGCTTTATTCTGGTATTGCCTATTGGCTCATGGCCTCCTGTTAGAGAATGCTGATGCATTTCTTCAACAATAGCTGGACATTTACTTCTTCGACACCATCAACCTTTTGGATATTTCAAGTTTCTCTATCACTGTCTTGGTGTACACTTTTGACCTCGATTCATTTGTAAGTTGATTTGATATTGCTTCTTGAAAATTAAAATACTTCTATCTTTGTTCTTTATTAGAATAACGCCGTGGCTTAACAAAAAGCAAAAGATGACCAAAAGCGATGCAGCTCAGGAGCTCAGCAACAACCCATGGCGATGAAGGGAGTTCACCATGGTACATCGCCGACGTCCTCACGTCGGTTCGCGTCTTTGCCATCGCCTCGTCTTCGTCTTCGCCTCGTCGCCGTCTTCGCCTTCGCTTTCGCCATCGCCTCGTCGCCGTCTTCGCCTTCGCCATCGCCTCGTCGCCGTCTTCGCCTTCGCCATCGCCTCGTCTTCGTCTTCGCCTCGTCGCCGTCTTCGTCTTCGCCTCGTCGCCGTCTTCGTCTTCGCCTCGTCGCGTCTTCGCCGCCTCGTCGCCGTCTTCGCCTTATCCTCTTCGCCGTCTTCGCCTCTTTGCCGTCTTCGCCTTCACCTTGGCCATCGCCTTGAACAACGTCTCGCCGTCGTCTTGGATTGGTATTGTTTTGTTTTGTGTTATTTTGTAATGTTTAAGTTAACCCGTTGGCTGCCACCCCGTTTGCGTCCCATTTTTTTGTAGCTTGTAGGGACGGGCCGCGCTGTTCTGCTCCATGGTCTATTTGCCATGGGGTGGGGAAGTCGCAAATGCCCAAGATTCGCCTTCGGGCGCTGTAGGCAATGCACCAATAGGGACTCTCTTTTTTCGGTTCGGTAATAGACTCCGGGGGTGTGCATTCCCGGAATGGAGTCTATTACCGTGCCAGCCCGGACTTGTCTTCGGACAAGTCCCACCTTGGTCGGGGATCATTATGACGCGATGCGTAGTAACTGTAGTTTAAGCAACCTACGGGTTGTATGGCCTGGCAGCCAACGGGTTAACTTAGTTAAGTGTAAATATATGTATGTAATTATATATGTATGTATGTATATCATGTAAAATAGTGGTGGAATTGTGGGATGGAGGAGGGTCAATAAAACAATTTTACAAAAAACTTCTTTTGTTGTATTTCACATTACGATAAATACCAAGAACATAGGACACTTATTTCACAAACCTTTCACAAAATCTTGTCATCGATTGAGTACATGACAAATCATGCCTGTTCACAATTCTGCAAAGACTTATTCTGTTGTTAAGAACTTAAAACAATCTTCAGAATTTCACTTAAGGAATTTTTCTCCTTCTTACATGCAAGTGAACAATCCATCAATGCAAGAATGATACTAGAGGTTGTTTATTTGAAGTGGCAACAGGCAGCAAAACATCTGTGGCATTGCATTTGGATATGGAAAAGTCCTGCGGCCATCACCAGCACACAAACTAGAGAATGGAGACCTAGAGTACAGTTAAAATTGTAATACTGTTAACGATCAATTGTAACATTACCTCATGATACATGCAAAAAACTAGGACATTTAGGTTGAAAAAGAATATGAAGAGCTGTTTTAATTATACAGGGCCATTGGAATAAAAACTGGCTGTATTTCACTAGTTAATATGAAAATGAGCCAACTCAAAGCGAAGAGCTCAAGGTCAAATCATGGCTTGGCATGCTTTTAAGCCAAGCCATGCTTTGACTTTGAACAAGTTTGAATAAGTATGGTACAATGTTTTGCAAGAAACAAATTATTGCCAAAATACCTTCAATAGAGTATGAATTTACTTTCAAGTGAACCGTTTGTAAAGCATAAAATAGAAACTATGCCAAATTCCAGGAAAAACCACGCGACATCAGCAGTGTAATTTTAACCTGACATTAATTATCCAAGTGTTCTTTGTGAACGCTAAACGCGAAATGAAACAGCTGATAGTCCCATAAAAAGTTTCTGAGTTGCCTTTTTCTTCCATAGATGTCGTTTTCGCGGGATTCGCGCTTCTTTTGTTTTTACCAGCAAACATGAGAAACAAGAAAAGTTCGTCAGTTTGTCATTGAATTTTCTTGAAAATGGTTATATAGGTTGAATCGTAAAAGCACATCTTCGGCTCAGTTGTTTGTTGGCGTATCTTCTCGGATTTCTTCTATCCACCCATTTGGACTATAAAGCTGTTCACCTTTGGTATAATGTGTTTGTTAAAAACTTATTTTTTCATAATGTGTTTTAAAAATAACTTCGGGTTAAAAGGATTTCATTTTCTAACTACCTGCCAGCAAACTATTGCCATGGTTGGTATTTCATGAGTTACACCAGTTTGGTTTTGAGTGTTTCTATATTTCACTAAGGTGTCTGTGTTTGTGATCACAAAACATTTAGCGGGGAAGATACAACAAGAGGATTCAAGCTGTTAATCATCCAAAGGAAGCACATTGTAAATCCAGCAACTTTTTTGGTAATAAAAATTTGCTACATTAATTTTTGCAGCGCAGAAACTAAATGCAATTTCTTTCGCAGGTGTAACAGTGATTGTGGGTTTTTTAAAGTTGTCAATTACCAGAATTAGTGGCATTTAATATTGTGGCCGTAGAACCACATTTGTTTAACATTAAAATGAGGTATTCTGAGATTAGTTCTAGTGATTTTGAAACAATTTGGACTTTGTATGGTTTTTTGGCTTTAGTGTAAGGAACTCAATATGCTAGAGCTAGCATGTTTTGAACTTCTGAGTAGACTGATTCTAAGAAGCTGCAGTACCATATGAGCACCTGACGAAATTGAACCAGAAATTTTCCTTGCTACATTTTTCTTGGATCCTGTACTGTAAGTTTGTTACAACATGGATGATTTTTGGTTATGTTTCTACATTATTTAATTGCTGTTAATCATTTTTTAAAATGTCAATCAATCACTATAAGTCTGCATTAGTCGTTAGTGGGTTAAAAGGGGTTGTATTGACACTGAGATTGCCAAATCATGCTTGTTAGTTCACCCTAGTAAGAAGGTGTGGGTAATTGGGGCAAGTCTTAATGGAAGCTCTTTTAGTTGCACTTCATTAACACATTAGAATTACTTTGATACTACCATTAATAAAGGAGTTCTGGTAAAAGAAAGAAAGTAGAGAGAAGTTGTTGCTATTAGAAAAACTTGCAGTTTCATATAACTTTATTATTGGTGTGATAATAAATGACGATTACAACAATCTGCTTTCTTACAGAATTCTTCACACATCATTCATCATGGTCTATGATTCCCACGATTTCACCATTGTTACCTGACTGGAATTCGAACCTAAGGCATTCAGCATTACAGTCTCACACTCTACCACTGAGCTATTTCAGGTACTATATTGGAAACTAAGTCTTCAACACATTAAGATAACTGTGCCCAGTAGTCAATAGACTACCAAATATCATTGGGGGGGATAATAGGGGGGGTTGCCAGGTAGCTATCGCTCTCGCCTACCATCTCGAAGATTCCTGGTTCGATTCCCGATGTCCTGGGCTTCCAACTTCCCAAGTGTCTACCTTACACGTCTGCAAGTTGAGTCGAGAAACTTCCCCGTTACGAAGTAACGGGACGGATATTTTGGCACTAATTAATGTATTATCCCATAAAATTTCTTAAAAATTTCATTTTGTTTTAGCGACGTGAGAGATCTGAAACTTGGACATGAAATTGAATCTATAGATAAGTATATCCAAATTTGTCACATGCATTAATTCAAGATTAATTTTGTTTTTTTATTACAAATCTAGTCTCCTTCAGGATTCGAACCTGTAACCTTTGGCGTTCCATGCCAATGCTCTACCACTGAGCCACGAGACATATGTTCTGCTTGTCGATGTTTCCTTGTTACTTAAGTTTTATAAATTTGGACTTGTGGCTTTTTTGGTTTATCTTGGAGACTTGATAATGTAACTCATAGCTCAGTGGATGAGCATCGGCGTGGAATGCCGAATATCTAGGGTTCGAATCCCGAATGAGTCTTAATGGTATATCAAAATAGCTAACATGAACGATTTCCAATTAACTCAAACTGATGTTCAAGGGATACTCAGTACTAAAAGTGAATACCAATATAAACAACAGGAAACATAGCAGCGAAGTTGTAATTTTTTTTTATTTTTTCAAAATCAGCGAATTTTTTTAAGTGTCCAACCAAGGCAAAGGCAGACTCTCAGAGTCTACCTCTGCCCTGGTTGAAAAACCCCGGGGAGATTACCCGGGGAGTGGCTAAGAGAAGCCGGAAAAGGATGAAGAGTGATGATCGGACAAGTTTTTACGTGAGCGATTAACCGTTAATTCGGATTTGTGGGTAGCCTCTTCGCCCTCCAAAAGTTTTCATCGAGCTGGAGGACCCCCACGTCCCCTTTCCGGACAGCGCACTCACAACCTTTACTGCTGATCACAGTAGGGGCATGACCCCCTACGGGCTTATCACAAGTCAAGGGGAAACGGGGCCACGGAAAAGAAGGGAGCCCAGAAATGCACTTCAATATTTTTGTACAAATACCGTAACATGAGAGATAATACAAGAATCCGGAAATCTTCGGTCGCCCTTTCCACATTGCACACATATTTTTTATGGTACGGCAGCTTCTCATAATCAGTCCATGCAGAAGTTCAAAAGGTGCTAGCTCTAGCATATTAAGTTCCTTACACTGAAGGCAAAAAACATATCAAGTCCATATTGTTTTACAATCACTAGAGCTAATCTCAGAATACCTTGTTTTAATGTTAAACAAATGTTGTTCTAAGTTCACAATATTAAATGCCACTAACTCTGGTGACTGACAACTTTAAAAAATCCCACAATCACAGTAACACCTACGAAAAAAATTGCAGTTAGTTTCTGCGCTGCAAAACTTAATGTAGCATATTTTAATTACCAAAAAAGTTGCTGGATTTACAATGTGCTTCCTTTGAACGATTAACAGCTTGAATCCTCTTGTTGTACCTTGCCCGTTAAATGTTTCGTCATCACAAACACAGAATCCTTAGTGAAAAATAGTAAAACTCAAAACCAAACTCAAAACTGGTGTAACTCATAAAATATATGATACAACCGTGGTAATAGTTTGCTGGCAGGTAGTAAGAAAATGAAATCCTTTTAACCCGAAGTTATTTCTAGAATGCATTATTAAAAAAGAAAGTTTTTAACAAACACATTTTACCAAAGGTGAACAGCTATATAGTCCAAATGGCTGGATAGAAGAAATTCGAGAAGATACGCCAAAAAACAACTGAGCCCAAGATGTGCTTTAACGATTCAACCTATGTCAACATATTCAATTGTATTGTATTGTATTGTATTAGGGATGGGTGCTGTGGTCAACATATTCAAGAAAATTCAACAACGCTCTACACTATGAGTTGTGTTTGTGTCACTGCTTCACTGGTAAAAACAAATGAAATGCGAATTCCGCGACAGAATTTTTGCTGAAATTTTTTTGCAACTCCAACGACATCTAGGGAGCAGATTTTTTGGGAGGGACTAGCAGCTTCAGCTCTCAGCTGTTTCATTTCGGGTTTAGCGTTTACAGAGAATAGTTAGGTAAGAAATGTCTGGTCAAAATTTCACTGCCGATGTCGCGTGGTTTTACCTGCAGTTTAGCGTAGATTTTATTTAACGCTTTACAAAAGGTCCATTTTATAGTAGATTCGTACACTATTGAAGGTATTATGGCAATAATTTGTTTCTTACAAAGCATTGTACATACTTGTGCAAATTTGTTCGAAGTCGAAGCATGGCTTGGCTTTGGCAGCACGTTTTCATCTCGTTTAGTGAAGTGCAGCCAATTTTAATTCCAATGGCCCTGTTTGAAGAAAACAGCTCTTCATATTGTTTTTCGAACTTAATGCCCTAGTTTCTTGCATGTATCAAGAGGTAATGTTACAATTGATCGTTGACAGTATTACTATTTTAACTGTACTCTAGATCTACATACTCTAGTTTGTGTGCTGGTGATGGCCGCAGGACTTTTCTGTATCAAAATGGAATGCCACAGATGTTTTGCTGCCAGCTGCCACTTTAAATAAACAACCTCTGGTATCATTCTTGCATTGACAGATTGTTCACTCACACGTAAGAAGAGAAAAAAATTCCCTAACTTAAATTCTGAAGATTGTTTGGGTTCTTAACAACAAAATAAAAGCCTTCGCAGAACTGTAAACAAGCGTGATTAGTCACATACTCAATCGATGGCTACATTTAGTGAAAGGTTTGTGAAATAAGTTTTCTAATGTTCTTGGTATTTATCGTAATGTGAAAAATGAAATACAACAAAAGAAGTTAAGTGTAAAAATTGTTTTATTGACCCTCCTCCATCCCACAATTCCACCACTAATTTACATGATATACATACATATATATAAACATACATATATTTACACTTAACTAAGTTAACCCGTTGGCTGCCAGGCCATACAACCCGTAGGTTGCTTAAACTACAGTTACTACGCATCGCGTCATAATGATCCCCGACCAAGGTGGGACTTGTCCGAAGACAAGTCCGGGCTGGCACGGTAATAGACTCCATTCCGGGAATGCACACCCCTGGAATCTATTACCGAGCCGAAAAAAGAGAGTCCCTATGGTGCATTGCCTACAGCGCCCGAAGGCGAATCTTAAGCATTTGCGACTGTCCCACCCCATGGAAAATAGACCATGGAGCAGAACAGCGCGGCCCGTCCCTACAAGCTACAAAAAAAATGGGACGCAAACAGGGTGGCAGCCAACGGGTTAACTTAAACATTACAAAATAAGTCAAAACAAAACAATACCAATCCAAGACGACGGCGAGACGTTGTTCAAGGCGATGGCCAAGGTGAAGGCGAAGACGGCAAAGAGGCGAAGACGGCGAAGAGGAGAAGGCGAAGACGGCGACGACGGCGACGAGGCGAAGGCGAAGACGGCGACGACGGCGACGAGGCGAAGGCGAAGACGGCGACGACGGCGACGAGGCGAAGGCGAAGACGGCGACGACGGCGACGAGGCGAAGGCGAAGACGGCGACGAGGCGAAGGCGAAGGCGAAGACGGCGACGAGGCGAAGGCGAAGGCGAAGACGGCGACGAGGCGATGGCGAAGGCGAAGACGGCGACGAGGCGATGGCGAAGGCGAAGACGGCGACGAGGCGATGGCGAAGGCGAAGACGGCGACGAGGCGATGGCGAAGGCGAAGACGGCGACGAGGCGATGGCGAAGGCGAAGACGGCGACGAGGCGATGGCGAAGGCGAAGACGGCGACGAGGCGATGGCGAAGGCGAAGACGGCGACGAGGCGATGGCGAAGGCGAAGACGGCGACGAGGCGATGGCGAAGGCGAAGACGGCGACGGCGATGAGGCGATGGCGAAGGCGAAGACGGCGACGGCGATGAGGCGATGGCAAAGACGCGAACCGACGTGAGGACGTCGGCGATGTACCATGGTGAACTCCCTTCATCGCCGTGGGCTGTTGCTGAGCTCCTGAGCTGCATCGCTTTTGGTCATCTTTTGCTTTTTGTTAAGCCACGGCGTTATTCTAATAAAGAACAAAGATAGAAGCATTTTTAATTTTCAAGAAGCAATATCAAATGTAACTTACGAATGAATCGAGGTCGAAAGTGTACACCAAGACAGTGATAGAGAAACTTGAAATATCCAAAAGGATGATGGTGTCGAAGAAGTAAATGTCCAGCTCTTGTTGAAGAAATGCATCAGCATTCTCTAAGACGAGGCCATGAGCCAATAGGCAATACCAGAATAAAGCATGGCATTCATTTCTGTATAATTTATGTTGTTGATTTACCTCTATTGTTGGTATGCCTACTGCCAGCGTCCACATCATTGTTGATTTTAGTTTGAAATTGTTTCATCCTTGATAGTGAATGAGGGAACTATACCGATTGGTTTGGTAGCAGGCAGAATATAAGTACCTCTCTAAAAGCAATAGCATGTTGAAAAGTGGCAAACCTAGGCTGCTAGCAACTTTGTGGTTTGATGGCTTGCCTGGGCAAGGAAAACTGTGAGACAGAAAAAAAACTTTTTTTTACTGTTCTTTTTCCAATAGACACATGAAACTGAACTTACTAGATAGTATAACAACACACACTTAGTAAACAGGTGAATTATTGATGGGAACACAAAGGTAGCGAAGAAAACAAACTTAATGGATCACTTAGACTCACACGTCACACCCTATCAGCTGTCGTTTAAGGGATGTCAACATTCAATTAGTCTGAAAATTGTCCACTAGATGTCCATACTAAATTGTTGTCTGCTACTGAGATAAATGAGAGTGAGACACACTTGAATTTATTTGCATGATGCTAACCAATTTTAAGATTTGTCAGATGGATTATTAACTACACGAATTACGAATTAAAGATATTAAATCCATTAACAGGATGTCAAGAAATGAACATGCCAATAAGGCTGGAGCGCAGCTAGTGTTCAAGAGTAAGGAAGTTGCAGCATAAGACTTAAAGATGCAGAACTTGAGCAATAAGATAATAAAAACAGTCAAGTTTTTCACATAAATGACACAAGAGTTAGTCTTAATTCTTTTAACAGGTTTGATTTAAAAAATGCGAGAAAACTTGTGTGACAGGTCGCTGGTACGCGAGTTGTGCATTTTGTTTATTATGGGGCAGGTTGTTGGTAGCCTTTTAAATAATAATTCTGTTAAATCCTTGCCAAGAAATCGAATTAAACATTTGAATGGTCATTTGTGTCAACTTGTTTACCATTTTAACATCAAATGGCTTCGTTTGATATCAAAAATTACTATTGGCAATATACCTTAGAATGGAAATCATTTGGGAGGTGCTGTTCTTCCGGCGCCGTTCCCTCTACCGGATGTAAAATGGTGTATCTTTATTTGGTTCCAATTTCTCTTCGACAAATTTTTCAACAGGTAGTTTTCCATTGTCTTCAGTCAATTTCTACGTAAAATGTAACACGAAGAAAACCGCTTCGCAAATTTATAATGCTTAACGTTTTACCGTGATTATCATTATTATTATTATTTTATTGAACGTATTACCTTTGTGGTGCTAATGCTTTGAATTCAGATCTTCTGTTCGGTGAATCCTTGAGATTATTTATCACAGCGGCAGTTGCGAAATTAGCTAGCCTGCCCCTCCGGGACGTGTATGCTGATGTTCTTATACAGGCCTCTTTACTTGTGGTATAAGTAACATTGGTTACTGTGATGCATCATCGCCTCTGTGCAACAATCCAGACTACTCCACTCAAGCATGCTTTTGCGATGGCGGAAACTGCATGATTTCAAAACGTGATGACGTAGGAAACATTCATCCATATCAGTATGAAATCAAAAATTGTTTTCCCTGCAAAAATATGCGACAGAAATTACAATAAATTTCCTGGTGTAGTAAGCATGCACAACATTTTAATATCTTACTCTTCGGAATTTTTGGTTTAAAAATGCCACCGGCTGTAATAAAAAAATAGTCCACCCTGCAACAAGAAAAAAAAATTAGTAAATCGAACTAAAAACGAAACATTATCTATGCAATTCACCGAAATGATTAACCAACAAAGTAGAGAAGAACCGGTTTTAGAAAGTCAGAGTAGTGAGTGAAATTATCGATTACTGTAAATCGAACAGAACGAATGAACGATTGGCAATATAAACTTCAATGACAAAACGAAATTCGAAACAAACTGTTTGCGACGGCTGTGTGCCACTTGGCACGAAATACAACTGTGCTCTGCGTAAATTTACAATCAATCCAAACGCAAAAGAATGAACCGTGTCGGCATTTTGGTTACGTTGCTGTTATTGACTAGCATCGAGGCAGTCGACAAGTGACAGTAACCTCAGGATTTTGAAACTATCTTTACTTTAACTTTAACTACTTACCTTCTGAAATGACGGCAACGACGACGACGATATCGACAAGTACTGTATACTTGCTGCTGTGAAATGCGTTACGTCACTTCTATCTCGATCCAGGGTAGAGCCAACTCTGCTTCCGGGGGCAGGTTATTCACGTGCAAAAGTTCTGTGAATTACTACGCCCCGCGATGAATCTGCACTTGTACACAATGTGCAGGTGAACGTGCTATTGATCTCGAAAAAGCGAGTATTTAAAGCGGTAGCCTCAATACAACCGTTCCAACAACATCGTAGAACGCTTCGCCCATCAGATTAGATGATTTTCATATGTAACTTCGTTAGTCTTCATGTAGTTGTAACTGCGTACACGAACATATCAATCCTGTAATATTGTAATTCGATATCAGTTAGCTATAATGAAGTCTATTTTTAGTAAGTTTCATTACCGAAAGCATTCCGTTTTAATTGGATAAAAGTGTAGTCCGTTTCTATGTGAAGGAACAGTTACTGTAACAACTGCCAATCTGCGATCGCCATCTGGCTACAAATCAGACTCTGCTGCAACACACCCACCAGAGGCGCTCTCATCGGGAAAAGGTAGTACTCCAAAAATGGTCACCTTTTTTTTTTTTCAGAGGGAAAATAGGCAAAGTAGAGCAGCCAGGGATCTATGTTACTGCATTTCCGGTGAAACACTGTTGCCGGATTTTGAAATAAAATGAATTTATAATTCGTAAAAATAGTTATATAAGTATGGCAATGATGTAGTAAAAATTCGTCTGCTCTCCACATTTTACCGCCAATTAAAAGTCTTCACAAAGTGTCAGCAAATAATACGGTATTATTTTTTTTTAACAACATTTTAATAAAAGAATCTTATCCCTTCTTTCTTATTCTAAAAATTTGATGTCTTGCAAACTACAGGATTATGGAGCTATTCCTGTCCGGCTCTTTTGGCGAAACATATTGACTGAAATTTTGCCATCTACCCACAGGATTTGAGGAGGGCAACAGGCTGGGTAAGAAAAGTGGACAGACATTTTGAGATTCATATTCCAGTTGCCATTTTGTTTGGACAGGTTCAGATTTTTCCCTCTGTATTTTTCAGCCAATGCAGACAGTCAAGGCTTCACCTACAAGTTTTCAATGTTTAAACCTTGCAGTCAACGCCAGCTGAGCCTTTCAGCATGTACGCCAGAAATGTGTTGAATGGACCATCACTCACCAGTGCGCCAGCTGCTTCTACAACAAGCTCAGTAAACGTTGGTGTTGTGTTTGTTTGTTTGTTTTCTTTTTCTGATCTTGTTATATTTGTCTGTTAGGTATTTGTTGACATACCTGCCCCTCCGCCAGTACCAACACCAATGGAAGCGATTTCAGAGGCTGTTGCCTAAGTGCTTCGGTAAAACTACATTTGCAGTAATAGGTTAAGGAGGGATATCACCAGGTGGCCTTATTCAAACTTGTTTGGAATGGTTGCACATTGATTTGAATATCCTTGGTGGGCTTGTATTGCATTAGGTAAAATTGTTGCTATTCAGGCTCATTGCTCGATGATGCATCACAGCAACCAATGTTACTTACACAAGTAATGAGGCCTGTATAAGAACATCAGCATACACGTCTAGGAGGAGCAGGCTAGCTAATTTCGCAATTGCCGCTGTGATAAATAATCTCAAGGATTCACCGTACAGAAGATCTGAATTCTGAATTCATGAATCATTATGATTATCAACGGTAAAACGTTAAGCATTATAAATTTGCGAAGCGGTTTTCTTCGTGTTACATTTTACGTAGAAATTGACTGAAGACAATGGAAAAACCTGTTGAAAAATGTCGAGAGAAATTGGAACCAAATAAAGGTACACATTTTACATCCGGTAGAGGGAACGGCGCAGGAAGAACAGCACCTCGCAAAGGATTTCCATTCTAAGGTATATTGCCAATAGTAATTTTTTATATCAAACGAAGCCAATGATGTTAAAATGGTAAACAGTTGACACAAATGACAATTCAAATGTTAAATTCGATTTCTTGGCAAGGATTTCACAGAATTATTATTTAAAAGGCAACCAACAAACCTGCCCCGTAATAAACAAAAATGCACAACTCGCGTACCAGCGACCTGTCACACATAAGTTTTCTCGCATTTTTTAAATCAAACCTGTCAAAAGGAATTAAGACTTACTCTTGTGTCATTTATGTGAAAAACTTGACTGTTTTTATTATCTTATTGCTCAAGTCTGCATCTTTAAGTCTTATGCTGCAACAACTTCCTTACTCTTGAACACTAGCTGCGCTCCAGCCTTATTGGCATGTTCATTGCTCTTGACATCCTGTTAATGGATTTAATATCTTTTATTCGTAATTCGTGATAATCCATCTGACAAAGCTTAAAATTGGTTAGCATCATGCAAATATATTCAAGTGTGTCTCACTCATTTATCTCAGTAACAAACAACAATTTAGTATGGACATCTAGTGGACAAATTCAGACTAATTGAATGTTGATATCCCTTAAACGACAGCGGATAGGGTGTGACGTGTGAGTCTAAGTGATCCATTAGTTTGTTTTCTTCGCTACATTTTGTGTTCCCTCAATAATTCACCTGTTTACTAAGTTTGTGTTATATACTATCTAGTAAGTTCAGTTTCATGTGTCTATTGGAAAAAGAACAGTAAAAAAATTTTTTTTTCTGTCTCACAGTTGCCCTTGCCCAGGCAAGCCATCAGACCACAAAGTTGCTAGCAGCCTAGGTTTGCCACTTTTCAACATGCTATTGCTTTTAGAGAGGTACTTATATTCTGCCTGCTACCAAACCAATCGGTATAGTTCCCTCATTCACTATCAAGGATGAAACAATTTCAAACTAAAACCAACAATGATGTGGACGCTGGCAGTAGGCATACAACAATAGAGGTAAATCAACAACATAAATTATACAGAAATGAATGCCATGCTTTATTCTGGTATTGCCTATTGGCTCATGGCCTCCTGTTAGAGAATGCTGATGCATTTCTTCAACAATAGCTGGACATTTACTTCTTCGACACCATCAACCTTTTGGATATTTCAAGTTTCTCTATCACTGTCTTGGTGTACACTTTTGACCTCGATTCATTTGTAAGTTGATTTGATATTGCTTCTTGAAAATTAAAAATACTTCTATCTTTGTTCTTTATTAGAATAACGCCGTGGCTTAACAAAAAGCAAAAGATGACCAAAAGCGATGCAGCTCAGGAGCTCAGCAACAACCCATGGCGATGAAGGGAGTTCACCATGGTACATCGCCGACGTCCTCACGTCGGTTCGCGTCTTTGCCATCGCCTCGTCTTCGTCTTCGCCTCGTCGCCGTCTTCGCCTTCGCTTTCGCCATCGCCTCGTCGCCGTCTTCGCCTTCGCCATCGCCTCGTCGCCGTCTTCGCCTTCGCCATCGCCTCGTCTTCGTCTTCGCCTCGTCGCCGTCTTCGTCTTCGCCTCGTCGCCGTCTTCGTCTTCGCCTCGTCGCCGTCTTCGCCTTCGCCTCGTCGCCGTCTTCGCCTTATCCTCTTCGCCGTCTTCGCCTCTTTGCCGTCTTCGCCTTCACCTTGGCCATCGCCTTGAACAACGTCTCGCCGTCGTCTTGGATTGGTATTGTTTGTTTTGTGTTATTTTGTAATGTTTAAGTTAACCCGTTGGCTGCCACCCCGTTTGCGTCCCATTTTTTTGTAGCTTGTAGGGACGGGGCCGCGCTGTTCTGCTCCATGGTCTATTTGCCATGGGGTGGGGAAGTCGCAAATGCCCAAGATTCGCCTTCGGGCGCTGTAGGCAATGCACCAATAGGGACTCTCTTTTTTCGGTTCGGTAATAGACTCCGGGGGGTGTGCATTCCGGAATGGAGTCTATTACCGTGCCAGCCCGGACTTGTCTTCGGACAAGTCCCACCTTGGTCGGGGATCATTATGACGCGATGCGTAGTAACTGTAGTTTAAGCAACCTACGGGTTGTATGGCTGGCAGCCAACGGGTTAACTTAGTTAAGTGTAAATATATGTATGTAATTATATATGTATGTATGTATATCATGTAAAATAGTGGTGAATTGTGGGATGGAGGAGGGTCAATAAAACAATTTTTACAAAAAACTTCTTTGTTGTATTTCACATTACGATAAATACCAAGAACATAGGACACTATTTCACAAACCTTTCACAAAATCTTGTCATCGATTGAGTACATGACAAATCATGCCTGTTCACAATTCTGCAAAGACTATTCTGTTGTTAAGAACTTAAAACAATCTTCAGAATTTCACTTAAGGAATTTTTCTCCTTCTTACATGCAAGTGAACAATCCATCAATGCAAGAATGATACTAGAGGTTGTTTATTTGAAGTGGCAACAGGCAGCAAAACATCTGTGGCATTGCATTTGGATATGGAAAAGTCCTGCGGCCATCACCAGCACACAAACTAGAGAATGGAGACCTAGAGTACAGTTAAAATTGTAATACTGTTAACGATCAATTGTAACATTACCTCATGATACATGCAAAAAACTAGGACATTTAGGTTGAAAAAGAATATGAAGAGCTGTTTTAATTATACAGGGCCATTGGAATAAAAACTGGCTGTATTTCACTAGTTAATATGAAAATGAGCCAAACTCAAAGCGAAGAGCTCAAGGTCAAATCATGGCTTGGCATGCTTTTAAGCCAAGCCATGCTTTGACTTTGAACAAGTTTGAATAAGTATGGTACAATGTTTGCAAAGAAACAAATATTGCCAAAATACTTCAATAGAGTATGAATTTACTTTCAAGTGAACCGTTTGTAAAGCATAAAATAGAAAACTATGCCAAATTCCAGGAAAAACCACGCGACATCAGCAGTGTAATTTTAACCTGACATTAATTATCCAAGTGTTCTTTGTGAACGCTAAACGCGAAATGAAACAGCTGATAGTCCCATAAAAAGTTTCTGAGTTGCCTTTTTCTTCCATAGATGTCGTTTCGCGGGATTCGCGCTCTTTGTTTTACCAGCAAACATGAGAAACAAGAAAAGTTCGTCAGTTTGTCATTGAATTTTCTTGAAAATGGTTATATAGGTTGAATCGTAAAAGCACATCTTCGGCTCAGTTGTTTGTTGGCGTATCTTCTCGGATTTCTTCTATCCACCCATTTGGACTATAAAGCTGTTCACCTTGGTATAATGTGTTTGTTAAAAACTTATTTTTTCATAATGTGTTTTAAAAATAACTTCGGGTTAAAAGGATTTCATTTTCTAACTACCTGCCAGCAAACTATTGCCATGTTGGTATTTCATGAGTTACACCAGTTTGGTTTTGAGTGTTTCTATATTTCACTAAGGTGTCTGTGTTTGTGATCACAAAACATTTAGCGGGGAAGATACAACAAGAGGATTCAAGCTGTTAATCATCCAAAGGAAGCACATTGTAAATCCAGCAACTTTTTTGGTAATAAAAATTTGCTACATTAATTTTTGCAGCGCAGAAACTAAATGCAATTTCTTTCGCAGGTGTAACAGTGATTGTGGGTTTTTTAAAGTTGTCAATTACCAGAATTAGTGGCATTTAATATTGTGGCCGTAGAACCACATTTGTAACATAAAATGAGGTATTCTGAGATTAGTTCTAGTGATTTTGAAACAATTTGGACTTTGTATGGGTTTTTTGGCTTTAGTGTAAGGAACTCAATATGCTAGAGCTAGCATGTTTGAACTCTGAGTAGACTGATTCTAAGAAGCTGCAGTACCATATGAGCACCTGACGAAATTGAACCAGAAATTTTCCTTGCTACATTTTTCTTGGATCCTGTACTGTAAGTTTGTTACAAACATGGATGATTTTTGGTTATGTTTTTTCTACATTATTTAATTGCTGTTAATCATTTTTTAAAATGTCAATCAATCACTATAAGTCTGCATTAGTCGTTAGTGGGTTAAAAGGGGTTGTATTGACACTGAGATTGCCAAATCATGCTTTGTAGTTCACCCTAGTAAGAAGGTGTGGGTAATTGGGGCAAGTCTTAATGGAAGCTCTTTTAGTTGCACTTCATTAACACATTAGAATTACTTTGATACTACCATTAATAAAGGAGTTCTGGTAAAAGAAAGAAAGTAGAGAGAAGTTGTTGCTATTAGAAAAACTTGCAGTTTTCATATAACTTTATTATTGTGTGATAATAAATGACGATTACAACAATCTGCTTTCTTACAGAATTCTTCACACATCATTCATCATGGTCTATGATTCCCACGATTTCACCATTGTTACCTGACTGGAATTCGAACTAAGGCATTCAGCATTACAGTCTCACACTCTACCACTGAGCTATTTCAGGTACTATATTGGAAACTAAGTCTTCAACACATTAAGATAACTGTGCCCAGTAGTCAATAGACTACCAAATATCATTGGGGGGGATAATAGGGGGGGTTGCCAGGTAGCTATCGCTCTCGCCTACCATCTCGAAGATTCCTGGTTCGATTCCCGATGTCCTGGGCTTCCAACTTTCCCAAGTGTCTACCTTACACGTCTGCAAGTTGAGTCGAGAAACTTCCCCGTACGAAGTAACGGGACGGTATTTTGGCACTAATTAATGTATTATCCCATAAAATTTCTTAAAAATTTCATTTTGTTTTAGCGACGTGAGAGATCTGAAACTTGGACATGAAATTGATCTATAGATAAGTATATCCAAATTTGTCACATGCATTAATTCAAGATTAATTTTGTTTTTTTATTACAAATCTAGTCTCCTTCAGATTCGAACCTGTAACCTTGGCGTTTCCATGCCAATGCTCTACCACTGAGCCACGAGACATATGTTCTGCTTGTCGATGTTTCCTTGTTACTTAAGTTTTATAAATTTGGACTTGTGCTTTTTTTTGGTTTATCTTGGAGACTTGATAATGTAACTCATAGCTCAGTGGATGAGCATCGGCGTGGAATGCCGAATATCTAGGGTTCGAATCCCGAATGAGTCTTAATGGTATATCAAAATAGCTAACATGAACGATTTCCAATTAACTCAAACTGATGTTCAAGGGATACTCAGTACTAAAAGTGAATACCAATATAAACAAAAGGAAACATAGCAGCGAAGTTGTAATTTTTTTTGATTTTTTCAAAATCAGCGAATTTTTTTAAGTGTCCAACCAAGGCAAAGCAGACTCTCAGAGTCTACCTCTGCCCTGGTTGAACAACCCCCGGGGAGATTACCCGGGGAGTGGCTAAGAGAAGCCGGAAAAGGATGAAGAGTGATGATCGGACAAGTTTTTACGTGAGCGAATTAACCGTTAATTCGGATTTGGGGTAGCCTCTTCGCCCTCCAAAAGTTTTCATCGAGCTGGAGGACCCCACGTCCCCTTTCCGGACAGCGCACTCACAACCTTTACTGCTGATCACAGTAGGGGCATGACCCCCTACGGGCTTATCACAAGTCAAGGGGAAACGGGGCCACGGAAAAGAAGGGAGCCCAGAAATGCACTTCAATATTTTGTACAAATACCGTAACATGAGAGATAATACAAGAATCCGGAAATCTCGGTCGCCCTTTCCACATTGCACACATATTTTTATGGTACGGCAGCTTCTCATAATCAGTCCATGCAGAAGTTCAAAAGGTGCTAGCTCTAGCATATTAAGTTCCTTACACTGAAGGCAAAACATATCAAGTCCATATTGTTTTACAATCACTAGAGCTAATCTCAGAATACCTTGTTTTAATGTTAAACAAATGTTGTGTCTAAGTTCACAATATTAAATGCCACTAACTCTGGTGACTGAAACTTTAAAAAATCCCACAATCACAGTAACACCTACGAAAAAAATTGCAGTTAGTTTCTGCGCTGCAAAACTTAATGTAGCATATTTTAATTACCAAAAAAGTTGCTGGATTTACAATGTGCTTCCTTTGAACGATTAACAGCTTGAATCCTCTTGTTGTACCTTGCCCGTTAATGTTTCGTCATCACAAACACAGAATCCTTAGTGAAAAAATAGTAAAACTCAAAACCAAACTCAAAACTGGTGTAACTCATAAAATATATGATACAACCGTGGTAATAGTTTGCTGGCAGGTAGTAAGAAAATGAAATCCTTTAACCCGAAGTTATTTCTAGAATGCATTATTAAAAAAGAAAGTTTTTAACAAACACATTTTACCAAAGGTGAACAGCTATATAGTCCAAATGGCTGGATAGAAGAAATTCGAGAAGATACGCCAAAAAAACAACTGAGCCCAAGATGTGCTTTAACGATTCAACCTATGTCAACATATTCAATTGTATTGTATTGTATTGTATAGGGATGGGTGCTGTGGTCAACATATTCAAGAAAATTCAACAACGCTCTACACTATGAGTTGTGTTTGTGTCACTGCTTCACTGGTAAAAACAAATGAAATGCGAATTCCGCGACAGAATTTTTGCTGAAAATTTTTTGCAACTCCAACGACATCTAGGGAGCAGATTTTTTGGGAGGGACTAGCAGCTTCAGCTCTCAGCGTTTCATTTCGGGTTTAGCGTTTACAGAGAATAGTTAGGTAAGAAATGTCTGGTCAAAATTTCACTGCCGATGTCGCGTGGTTTTACCTGCAGTTTAGCGTAGATTTTATTTAACGCTTTACAAAAGGTCCATTTTATAGTAGATTCGTACACTATGAAGGTATTATGGCAATAATTTGTTTCTTACAAAGCATTGTACATACTTGTGCAAATTTGTTCGAAGTCGAAGCATGGCTTGGCTTTGGCAGCACGTTTCATCTCGTTTAGGAAGTGCAGCCAATTTTTAATTCCATGGCCCTGTTTGAAGAAAAAGCTCTTCATATTGTTTTTCGAACTTAATGCCCTAGTTTCTTCATGTATCAAGAGGTAATGTTACAATTGATCGTTGACAGTATTACTATTTTAACTGTACTCTAGATCTACATACTCTAGTTTGTGTGCTGGTGATGGCCGCAGGACTTTTCTGTATCAAAATGGAATGCCACAGATGGTTTGCTGCCAGCTGCCACTTTAAATAAACAACCTCTGGTATCATTCTTGCATTGACAGATTGTTCACTCACACGTAAGAAGAGAAAAAAATCCCTAACTTAAATTCTGAAGATTGTTTTGGGTTTAACAACAAAATAAAAGCCTTCGCAGAACTGTAAACAAGCGTGATTAGTCACATACTCAATCGATGGCTACATTTAGTGAAAGTTTGTGAAATAAGTTTTCTAATGTTCTTGGTATTTATCGTAATGTGAAAAATGAAATACAACAAAAGAAGTTAAGTGTAAAAATTGTTTTATTGACCCTCCTCCATCCCACAATTCCACCACTAATTTACATGATATACATACATACATATATAATTACATACATATATTTACACTTAACTAAGTTAACCCGTTGGCTGCCAGGCCATACAACCCGTAGGTTGCTTAAACTACAGTTACTACGCATCGCGTCATAATGATCCCCGACCAAGGTGGGACTTGTCCGAAGACAAGTCCGGGCTGGCCCGGTAATAGACTCCATTCCGGGAATGCACACCCCTGGAATCTATTACCGAGCCGAAAAAAGAGAGTCCCTATTGGGCATTGCCTACAGCGCCCGAAGGCGAATCTTAAGCATTTGCGACTGTCCCACCCCATGGAAAATAGACCATGGAGCAGAACAGCGCGGCCGTCCCTACAAGCTACACAAAAAAATGGGACGCAAACAGGGTGGCAGCCAACGGGTTAACTTAAACATTACAAAATAAGTCAAAACAAAACAATACAATCCAAGACGACGGCGAGACGTTGTTCAAGGCGATGGCCAAGGTGAAGGCGAAGAAGACGGCAAAGAGGCGAAGACGGCGAAGAGGAGAAGGCGAAGACGGCGACGACGGCGACGAGGCGAAGGCGAAGACGGCGACGACGGCGACGAGGCGAAGGCGAAAGACGGCGACGACGGCGACGAGCGAAGGCGAAGACGGCGACGACGGCGACGAGGCGAAGGCGAAGACGGCGACGAGGCGAAGGCGAAGGCGAAGACGGCGACGAGGCGAAGGCGAAGGCGAAGACGGCGACGAGGCGATGGCGGAGGCGAAGACGGCGACGAGGCGATGGCGAAGGCGAAGACGGCGACGAGGCGATGGCGAAGGCGAAGACGGCGACGAGGCGATGGCGAAGGCGAAGACGGCGACGAGGCGATGGCGAAGGCGAAGACGGCGACGAGGCGATGGCGAAGGCGAAGAAGACGGCGACGAGGCGATGGCGAAGGCGAAGACGCGACGAGGCGATGGCGAAGGCGAAGACGGCGACGGCGATGAGGCGATGGCGAAGGCGAAGACGGCGACGGCGATGAGGCGATGGCAAAGACGCGAACCGACGTGAGGACGTCGGCGATGTACCATGGTGAACTCCCTTCATCGCCGTGGGCTGTTGCTGAGCTCTGAGCTGCATCGCTTTTGTTCATCTTTTGCTTTGTTAAGCCACGGCGTTATTCTAATAAAGACAAAGATAGAAGCATTTTTAATTTTCAAGAAGCAATATCAAATGTAACTTACGAATGAATCGAGGTCGAAAGTGTACACCAAGACAGTGATAGAGAAACTTGAAATATCCAAAAGGATGATGGTGTCGAAGAAGTAAATGTCCAGCTCTTGTTGAAGAAAGCATCAGCATTCTCTAAGACGAGGCCATGAGCCAATAGGCAATACCAGAATAAAGCATGGCATTCATTTCTGTATAATTTATGTTGTTGATTTACCTCTATTGTGGTATGCCTACTGCCAGCGTCCACATCATTGTTGATTTAGTTTGAAATTGTTTCATCCTTGATAGTGAATGAGGGAACTATACCGATTGGTTTGGTAGCAGGCAGAATAAGTACCTCTCTAAAAGCAATAGCATGTTGAAAAGTGGCAAACCTAGGCTGCTAGCAACTTTGTGGTTTGATGGCTTGCCTGGGCAAGGGAAACTGTGAGACAGAAAAAAAAACTTTTTTTTACTGTTCTTTTTCCAATAGACCACATGAAACTGAACTTACTAGATAGTATACAACACACACTTAGTAAACAGGTGAATTATTGATGGGAACACAAAAGGTAGCGAAGAAAACAAACTAATGGATCACTTAGACTCACACACGTCACACCCTATCAGCTGTCGTTTAAGGGATGTCAACATTCAATTAGTCTGAAAATTGTCCACTAGATGTCCATACTAAATTGTTGTCTGCTACTGAGATAAATGAGAGTGAGACACACTTGAATTTATTTGCATGATGCTAACCAATTTTAAGATTTGTCAGATGGATTATTAACTACACGAATTACGAATTAAAGATATTAAATCCATTAACAGGATGTCAAGAAATGAACATGCCAATAAGGCTGGAGCGCAGCTAGTGTTCAAGAGTAAGGAAGTTGCAGCATAAGACTTAAAGATGCAGAACTTGAGCAATAAGATAATAAAAACAGTCAAGTTTTTCACATAAATGACACAAGAGTTAGTCTTAATTCTTTTAACAGGTTGATTTAAAAAATGCGAGAAACTGTGTGACAGGTCGCTGGTACGCGAGTTGTGCATTTTTGTTTATTATGGGGCAGGTTGTTGGTAGCCTTTTTAAATAATAATTCTGTTAAATCCTTGCCAAGAAATCGAATTTAACATTTGAATGGTCATTTGTGTCAACTTGTTTACCATTTTAACATCAAATGGCTTCGTTTGATATCAAAAAATTACTATTGGCAATATACCTTAGAATGAAATCATTTGGGAGGTGCTGTTCTTCGGCGCCGTTCCTCTACCGGATGTAAAATGTGTATCTTTATTTGGTTCCAATTTCTCTTCGACAAATTTTTCAACAGGTAGTTTTCCATTGTCTTCAGTCATTTCTACGTAAAATGTAACACGAAGAAAACCGCTTCGCAAATTTATAATGCTTAACGTTTTACCGTTGATTATCATTATTATTATTATTTTATTGAACGTATTACCCTTTGTGGTGCTAATGCTTTGAATTCAGACTCTTCTGTTCGGTGAATCCTTGAGAGGATTTATCACAGCGGCAGTTGCGAAATAGCTAGCCTGCCCCTCCGGGACGTGTATGCTGATGTTCTTATACAGGCCTCTTTACTTGTGGTATAAGTAACATTGGTTACTGTGATGCATCATCGCCTCTGTGCAACAATCCAGACTACTCCACTCAAGCATGCTTTTGCGATGGCGGAAACTGCATGATTTCAAAACGTGATGACGTAGGAAACATTCATCCATAT
Source organism: Daphnia sinensis (assembly GCA_013167095.2). NCBI lineage: Eukaryota > Metazoa > Arthropoda > Branchiopoda > Diplostraca > Daphniidae > Daphnia > Daphnia sinensis. Next base: position 30,560 of record WJBH02000115.1, on the reverse strand, counting down.
CAGTATGAAATCAAAAATTGTTTTCCCTGCAAAAATATGCGACAGAAAATTACAATAAATTTCCTGGTGTAGTAAGCATGCACAACATTTTAATATCTTACTCTTCGGAATTTTGGTTTAAAAATGCCACCGGCTGTAATAAAAAAATAGTCCACCCTGCAACAAGAAAAAAAATTAGTAAATCGAACTAAAAACGAAACATTATCTATGCAATTCACCGAAATGATTAACCAACAAAGTAGAGAAGAACCGGTTTAGAAAGTCAGAGTAGTGAGTGAAATTATCGATTACTGTAAATCGAACAGAACGAATGAACGATTGGCAATATAAACTTCAATGACAAAACGAAATTCGAAACAAACTGTTTGCGACGGCTGTGCCACTTGGCACGAAATACAACTGTGCTCTGCGTAAATTACAATCAATCCAAACGCAAAAGAATGAACCGTGTCGGCATTTTGGTTACGTTGCTGTTATTGACTAGCATCGAGGCAGTCGACAAGTGACAGTAACTCAGGATTTTGAAACTATCTTTACTTTAACTTTAACTACTTACCTTCTGAAATGACGGCAACGACGACGACGATATCGACAAGTACTGTATACTTGCTGCTGTGAAATGCGTTACGTCACTTCTATCTCGATCCAGGGTAGAGCCAACTCTGCTTCCGGGGGCAGGTTATTCACGTGCAAAAGTTCTGTGAATTACTACGCCCCGCGATGAATCTGCACTTGTACACAATGTGCAGGTGAACGTGCTATTGATCTCGAAAAAGCGAGTATTTAAAGCGGTAGCCTCAATACAACCGTTCCAACAACATCGTAGAACGCTTCGCCCATCAGATTAGATGATTTTCATATGTAACTTCGTTAGTCTTCATGTAGTTGTAACTGCGTACACGAACATATCAATCCGTAATATTGTAATTCGATATCAGTTAGCTATAATGAAGTCTATTTTTAGTAAGTTTCATTACCGAAAGCATTCCGTTTTAATTGGATAAAAGTGTAGTCCGTTTCTATGTGAAGGAAACAGTTACTGTAACAACTGCCAATCTGCGATCGCCAGCTGGCTACAAATCAGACTCTGCTGCAACACACCCACCAGAGGCGCTCTCATCGGGAAAGTAGGTAGTACTCCAAAAATGGTCACCTTTTTTTTTTTTTCAGAGGGAAAATAGGCAAAGTAGAGCAGCCAGGGATCTATGTTACTGCATTCCGGTGAAACACTGTTGCCGGATTTTGAAATAAAATGAATTATAATCGTAAAAATAGTTATATAAGTATGGCAATGATGTAGTAAAAATTCGTCTGCTCTCCACATTTTACCGCCAATTAAAGTCTTCACAAAGTGTCAGCAAATAATACGGGTATTTTTTTTTTAACAACATTAAATAAAGAATCTATCCCTCTTTTCTTATTCTAAAAATTTGATGTCTTGCAAACTACAGGATTATGGAGCTATCCTGTCCGGCTCTTTTGGCGAACATATGACTGAAATTTTGCCATCTACCCACAGGATTTGAGGAGGGCAACAGGCTGGGTAAGAAAAGTGGACAGACATTTTGAGATTCATATTCAGTTGCCATTTTGTTGGACAGGTTCAGATTTTTCCCTCTGTATTTTTCAGCCAATGCAGACAGTCAAGGCTTCACCTACAAGTTTTCACGTCAAACCTTGCAGTCAACGCCAGCTGAGCCTTTCAGCATGTACGCCAGAAATGTGTTGAATGGACCATCACTCAACCAGTGCGCCAGCTGCTTCTACAACAAGCTCATTAAACGTTGTGTGTTTGTTTGTTTGTTTCTTTCTGATCTTGTTATATTGTCTGTTAGGTATTTGTTGACATACCTGCCCTCTCCGCCAGTACCAACACCAATGGAAAGCGATTTCAGAGGATGTTGCCTTAAGCGCTTTGGTAAAACTTACATTGCAGTAATAGGTTAAGGAGGGATATCACCAGGTGGCCTTATTCAACTTGTTTGGAATGGTTGCACATTGATTTGAATATTCCTTGGGGGTTTGTATTGCATTAGGTAAAGTGTTGCTATTCAGGCTCATTGCTTTCATAATAACTTATTGGCATCTGTAGGAGTCTTGACTGTTTGCTTCCTAATGTTTCCTTTGGTATTCAAAGCCAAAGAAATGCATCCGGAATGACAAACATGCCAGAATTGTTAGTCCTTCAGCAAAAGATGACAGATGCTAGACAATGGAAATTGGAAATGCCGATCAAGGTACTTGAGCATATGCAGTTTACGTTGTAAAGCTAAGTATTTCTGTCTTCTTTCTACGAGGCACACAGATGGCATATGAAATTCAACAGTTCATGAAGGGAAGGGATTGAGTCTGTTTAAAAATTTGACAGTTCCTCTGATCAGGTATGCAGATACATTTTTATATCCAGTGGTTTTAGTTTATCAATACTGTTATTCTTTTTGTCGGTTCTTAAATTGCAAGCACTGTGTTTATTAGTTTTTTCTTTGCTTTAAAGGGCATGTCTCAGTAGAGAGCATGAACGATGGAGGGTTGTTTTGGTTCACTGATCTTACATTCTATGACCCATGTTACATACTGTCGATGCTAATTAGCATTATAGTGTGGGCTACCATTGAAGTCAAGTCATTCTTCGTCTTCGTACCGGCAAATCATTTAATCTAGTATGTTGATGACATTGCAGTTAGGAACCGGTTCTGCCTGGCTTTCAGCTCAAGGCTCACTCCTGCTTATTTATTTCTTCAGAGCCATACCATTCATCGTGTTTGCTATCACCATCAATTTTTAAGGGTATATTCCGATCACCTTTTTTTGTCAACAGTAGTTGGAAAGTTAAATGTTTTCATTTCTAGGCCATTCTCTGCTATTGGCTGACGACAAACATAACATCTCTAGTACAAGTCAATTTCCACCAGCTTCCTAACCCAAAATTGTGTTTTGGGCTTTTGACGAGGAAAATCAGGAGGTCCCAGGAAACCAATCCATAGAAGGATTGCACAGATTAATGTTTTATCTTAGTTCCCCGAGTTAACTTTTTTTAAATACTGATTTTTAGTTTGCTTACTTCTTCTAGATAAACATTTTTAATGAAGTGGGAGATGGGGGCCAGCCTTTTAAAAAGCGCTGTATTTCTCCCTTTGCACGGCATCAGAAAAAAGTGGAGGGTTTCAGCAATAACCCTGGTTTCAGAGTGGAGCGTAAAAAAGATTTTTCGCCTGATGCGATCGCCATCTGGCTACAAATCAGACTCTGCTGCAACACACCCACCAGAGGCGCTCACATCGGGAAAAGGTAGTGCTCCAAAAATGGTCACCTTTTTTTTTTTCAGAGGGAAAATAGGCAAAGTAGAGCAGCCAGGGATCTATGTTACTGCATTTCCGGTGAAACACTGTTGCCGGATTTTGAAATAAAATGAATTAATAATTCGTAAAAATAGTTATATAAGTATGGCAATGATGTAATAAAAATCGTCTGCTCTCCACATTTTACCGCCAATAAAAAGTCTTCACACAGTGTCAGCAAATAGTACGGGTATTTTGTTTTAACAACATTAAAATAAAAGAATCTTATCCCCTTCTTTCTTATTCTAAAAATTTGATGTCTTGCAAACTACAGGATTATGGAGCTATTCCTGTCCGGCTCTTTTGGCGAACATAATGGCTGAAATTTTGCCATCTACCAATAGGATTTGAGGAAGGCAACAGGCTGGGTAAGAAAAGTGGACAGACATTTTGAGATTCATATTCCAGTCGCCATTGTGTTGGGACAGGTTCAGATTTTTCCCTCAGTATTTTTCAGCCAATGCAGACAGTCAAGGCTTCACTTACAGGTTTTCAACGTCAAACCTTGCAGTCAACGCCAGCTGAGCCTTTCAGCATGTTCGCCAGAAATGTGTTGAATGGACCATCACTCACCAGCGCACCAGCTGCTTCTACAGCAAGCTCAGTAAACATTGTGTTTTTGTTTGTTTGTTTTCTTTTCTGATCTTGTTATATTTGTCTGTTAGGTATTTGTTGACATACCTGCCCCTCCGCCAGTACCAACACCAATGGAAGCGATTTCAGAGGCTGTTGCCTTAAGCGCTTCGGCAAAACTTACATTTGCAGTAATAGGTTAAGGAGGGATATCACCAAGTGGCCTTATTCAAACTTGTTTGCAATGGTTGCACATTGATTTGAATATTCCTTGGTGGGTTTGTATTGCATTAGGTAAAGTTGTTGCTATTCAGGCTCATTGCTTTCATAATGACTTATTGGCATCTGTAGGAGTCTTGACTGTTTGCTTCCTAATGTCTCCTTTGGTATTCAAAGCCCAAAGAAATGCATCCGGAATGACAAACATGCCAGAATTGTTAGTCCTTCAGCAAAAGATGACAGATGCTAGACAATCTGGAAATGCCGATCAATGTACTTGAGCGTATGCAGTTTACGTTGTAAATCTTAAGTATTTCTGTCTTCTTTCTACGAGGCACACAGATGGCATATGAAATTCAACAGTTCATGAAGGAGAAGGGATTGAGTCTGTTTAAAAATTTGACAGTTCCTCTGATCCAGGTATGCAGATACATTTTTTATATCCAGTGTGTTTTAGTTTATCAATACTGTTATTCTTTTTGTCGGTTCTTAAATTGCAGGCACCTGTGTTTATTAGTTTTTTCTTTGCTTTAAAGGGCATGTCTCAGTAGTGAGCATGAACGATGGAGGGTTGTTTTGGTTCACTGATCTTACATTCTATGTCACCTACGGTGCTGCCCTCACGGGCAGGATTGTGGGTGGCAAGGGCCCTTTTTTGTTATGTTAAAGTCAGAAGCCCTTGCCCCCTTTTTTAGTTCAGTGTACTTTTGTAATTCCCCCAGTAATCAAGTATTGAGTGCCCTCCAAATCTCTCTTTTTTTGTCCCACGTTGGAAATTTGTAACCCCCTCTCATCTCGCTAAAACAAAGAATACAGCCATTCGTTTTTTCCCCCAAGTCATTCTTCATCCTCATTATATCATCCTCCATCCCTCATCTCTGTTGCGACGTTACGTGCACGTTAACGTACGTAACAAATGGTGCCGAAACCCGGGATTTAACGAACACGTGCATTTCTCTTGTTACCCTTAGTAAAAACTTGTTAGATTCAGTAAAATTGTCGGGTATTCACTGTTGTAAGCCTTTGACATACGTCCACGCCATCCTAAAGGCAAAGCCCGGTCTACCACGCCTCGCGTATCTGACTGTATCGTCGCTGTATCTACGTGAATCATCGACATCCGTTTACGTGTGACTACTTCCTTGTCTTTGAACGTTTCTACGTCATGAGTGAAGCCGTAGCAAAAGCCGAGAGTATTGAGTCGGCCGGCAATATCTCCGTTGGAGACGAAATGAAGCCAGAAGCATTGAAGAATGAAGGCCCCCTCCTCCCAGACAACGATCTCAAGCAGAAACGTGGGAGAAGAAAGGCTGCACACACGAAGTTAACGAATCAGCTCAGAAAAGCAGTGACAGACCACAAGATGGGAGCCATCCGACTCAAGAAATTGCAAGTCGCAGCATGGCGAGACGAGTTAATTCGCATTTACGAAGACGTCAAAGGCCTTCATCATCAATATATGGACAGTCTACCCGACATTACGGATCCTCAACGACAAGCATGTGAAAAATGGGAGGTCCAATTTGATACCGACCACGTGGAAATCCTCCAGTTCGCCATTAGGTATGCCACGTCGTCACGTCAGTCAGCCAGCTCTATTGGTACAACCGCTTCAGACGTCACAATTAGCACCACGCTATCGCAGAAGAGGTCTACCCGTTCCACGTCATCCCTTGGTCAACCCAGCCAGCAGGATTTGTGCATCCAGAAACAGATGCTGGAACTAGAAGTCAAGATGGAACGTGCACGGATCCAGATGGAAGCAAGTAACACGTCAGCCACGGAAACGTTGAGCAAGGCGCTAAAAGGCATGGGTGAGCAGCTAAGTAAACTCGTTGAGAGCGCGGAAAAGACGTCATCGGAGATCGCTGCTAACACAAATTTGGTCAAAGATGCACGTCAGAGTTTACGTGCAATGGACGAGAAGATCAAGGAGGTTAATTTGGATCTAAACGCTCAGATTGAGGGTCTAAAGACGAAGATGGAAGTCAACCAGATCCAACTGCGAACAATACAAGAGCAAGTTCTGGACCAAGAAACACGCCTTCCCAAACGATCACAGACACCTGCGGCCAGAGAAGACATCTCCAATCGGGCGACGTTGAAGTCCATCGAAGCCACCGTAATGCACCGCAGAGACTTGTCCAGCCGTGGTGCTACAATGAGTTCTTCTGTCCAAGACCCTAAACCAAGACCCTTGCCTATCATGCCTCCAACCTGCAGCCCTTGCCCACCTCTTGGGGACGATGCGTCTTCGGACACGACCCCTGAACACCCACCTGCCGCTGGCACTTCCTACCATTCTCATGGCGGATGCTGTAGTCGTCCACGTACCCCGAGCTTCACGATCCAGCCGTTCGACGGGAACCCGAAGAATTACGCCCGTTTTAAGGCCAAATTTCGAGCATTGTACGAGAGTGAATATAACGGTTCTCCAGCCCTACTCTTCATGTTGGAAGAGCTGCTGTCGAAGGAGGTCCGGAACGAGATCGGCGAATGCCTCGCCGATGAAGCGATGTACTCCGTGGTGTGGGAACGTCTCGATGCAGTTTACGGCCGCACCGAAGTCATGGACCAAACGTACCTCGACGATCTACTGCAAATTCCTCCTCTGAAGAACCAAGATGCCGCAAATCTGAAGACGTTTGCAAACCGGTTGCATGGAGCAGTAGCGACGCTCTCACAATCAAGATATGCACATGAGCTTCAGAGTCGTACTACCCTGATGGCCATAGAAGCAAAGCTGACGCCACATCTTAAAGACAAGTGGAACGAAAAAAGGAAGAGGGCAGGTGCAGAGCTAAACGTTCTGGACCTGGACGATTGGGTAACAGTAAAATCCATGAGTAAACAACATGGTAAAAACGTATTTGAGTCCTTGCCCACGTCGACGTCCAAATCGATACGGTTTGACGATAAGAAGCCAGTCAAGAAATCGACCGCTACTCATACGTCAACCATTGGACACGTTACGACAGAGGAAGGCTCTAAAGCAACTGCATCATCTTCATCATCACCCGCATCCATGGGACGACGACCGAAGACGGAAGAAAGGGCAGTAAAGAAGACTGACCAGTGGAGGTGCCTAGCCTGCAACGGGAGGGCTCACAACCTGGACAGCTGTAGCGTGTTTATGTCCTTCACGCCCACGAAACGGGCTGAAGTCGTGTTTAAGTCCGGAAGGTGTTTACTATGCCTCACCGGCAAACATGAACGCAAGGAGTGTCCCAGGGACATCAAATGTACCCTGGGTAGATGCGCTGGATCAAGACACCATCCCTTGCTTCACGGGTCCGAATTCATCCCACTGAGGAAACTATCGGATCTAACGTCGCCCGCAGCGTCTACATCGACTGCATTTCTTGGGACACTAACCCAGAGGCAAACAGTAAAGCGACGTGTACGTTTCAAGATCGTACCCGTTCGTATTAGTGTCGGTGCAAGATGGGTTGACACTTTCGGGTTCTTGGACACCGGGAGCGATACTACCCTGATCCGGAGCGACGTAGTAAAGAGGTTGGGATTAGTTGGACAGCCTAAACGCATCAACGTTGTTTCTTATGATGGATCCACGTCGAACGTTCAAGCATCGGTTGTGAACTTCTCCATATCTTCAATCGACGGAACAAGCCGGTTTGAAGTCAAACATGCCTACGCCGTGGATAACTTGAAGGTTACGCCTAACGCCCCGATCAGCCCTCGTCAATTGGAGTGCTGGACACACCTACGTGGTATTGATGTCCCGAACGTACAACCCGAAGACGTTGGTGTATTGATTGGACTGGACGTTGCAGAGGCCCACGACCACATAGATTCCGTCAAGCCGCCGGCTGGAACAATTGGGCCTATCGCCTTCAAAACACCGTTTGGTTGGTGCCTGGGTGGTCAAACGGGCCCGCCGCAAGATGGACACCCGTTCATCGCTCATCTAGTAGCCGAGGAACGTCCCGAAGGCCTCAACGAGTTAGTCAAGAAATTCTGGCAGCTGGAGGCAAAAGACGTAGACGTGGAGCAGCCTGTTCTCTCCGAAGACGATCTACGCGGACAACGTATCCTGGAGTCAACAGTAAAAAATGTCGGTAACCGGTATCAAGTCGGTCTTATGTGGAAAACCGACAACGTCAACCTTCCGGACAATCGGGCAACTGCATTGAAAAGGCTTTATTCCATGGAGAGGCGATTTCAACGAGACGAAGACTTCGCCCGGAAGTATGATGCAGTTGTTAAGGAGTACATCAGCCTGGATCATGCTAGACTCCTCACGACCGACGAGTTACGGAACAGATCCAGTAAGACGTGGTATTTACCACACCACGGAGTCGTAAGCCCTTCCAGCTCTACGACGAAAGTTCGAGTTGTTTTCGACGGAGCCGCTGAGTATGGAGGAACGTCAATCAACCAGAACCTGTTACGTGGACCCAATCTTCTCGTAAGCCTACTAGGTGTGCTCTTACGTTTCCGAAGAAACCTGATACCAGTGGGAGCGGATATCGAGAAGATGTTTCACCAAGTGAAGGTCCCAGTTGAAGACCAGGTGGCCTATAGGTTTGTCTATCGAACGCCTGGCAGTAATCACGCACCGTTAACGTACCAAATGACAGTCCACGTCTTTGGATCGGTATCTTCCCCAACGACCTGTATTTTCGCCCTCAACCGGACTGCAGACGATAATCGCGACCAGTATCCGGAGGCTGCAGAGAGCGTTCGAAGGAACTTCTACGTTGACAACTACCTCGACTCCTTCGATTCCGAAGACGGGGCAGTCAAACGGGCCCGCCAAATGAAGAAGCTATTGCAACTTGGCGGTTTCAACCTAACGAAGTGGACGTCCTCATCAAGGAATGTTATATCGTCTCTACGGGAGTTCGGTTTGGCCTCACCAACCTTGGACCTTGATTTGGAAAAGTTACCCATCGAGCGAACGCTTGGAGTAATGTGGAACGGGGAAACGGATATGTTAACGTTCAAGATACGTAAACAGCCCAGCCATGACGTTCTCACTAAAAGGAGCTTCCTTAGCATCATCTCCAGTGTCTACGACCCGTTGGGACTCGTCGCTCCAGTTGTCTTTCTCATGAAGACACTTCTACAAGACATTTGGACGTACGAGAAAAGAATCGACTGGGATGATCCTATTCCCGAAGAATTAGGCCAACGTTTCCACTACTGGTACGAGCATCTGGAAAACCTGGAGTTGCTGATGGTACCAAGATGTTTTAGACATCAACGTGGACGTTGGACGCAACAGCACCTGCATGTATTCACGGATGCAAGCACAAAAGGATATGGAGCTGTCGCGTACTTCCGCTATGTCTTCGAAGACCAGTCGATCGACGTATCCTTCGTCATGGCTAAAACTCATGTAACACCTGTAAAAGGCCTTACGATCCCGCGATTGGAGTTGCAGGCTGCAGTGGAAGGCCTAAACATTGCTTTGGTGGTCTGTCGAGAGTTAGAAATCGATTTACGTGAAGTCACTTTCCACACCGACTCGCAAACCGTCCTACGTTGGATCCATTCCCGCACCTGCCGATTCGAAACCTTCGTGAACAATCGGATTGGCAAGATCCTCAGAAATACAAATCGAAGGCAATGGCGTCACGTTTCCGGAATTAACAATCCCGCAGACCTATGTAGTCGTGGCATCGACCCGAAGAACGTCGAAGAGTTGGTGAAATTCCACGAAGGCCCTCCGTTCCTGAAACTCGATCCGTCGGAGTGGAATACTTGGGATGAGATCGCGGAACCGGAGGAGAGTGACGTAAACGTGCTTCGAGTCTTCGCTGTCAAAACGGAGGAAGAAAATCACTCGATTGATGACTGCGTAAGAAGATTTTCTAGTCTCCTGAGGATCCAGAGGGTCATCGCTTGGTGCCGGAGGTTCGCGACAAACGTCAGGGCGAAGATGGGAATTGGCAAACCCACCGTTGGAGAGTTGACGGCCGAAGAGATGTTGGCGGCCCTCACACTTTGCGTAAAACGTACCCAAGAACTGGCCTTTACGGAAGAAATCTACGCCCTAACCAAAGGTTTAGAATTGCCTCTGAAGTCAAAGCTTCGCACGTTCAGCCCTTTCCTGGATGAAATCGGACAGTTGCGTGTAGGAGGACGCATATTGCAAGCTCCAGTAGATTATTCTACAAAGCATCCCATCCTGCTTCCAGCTGATCAGCTTACGACACGGCGGATTGTATGGGATTGCCACACGCGGAAACTACACATCAAGTCCGAGAGATTGCTGACGGAGTTACGTACACGTTACTGGATAATCGCTGGACGCAACGTTATCAAATCGGTCGTCAACACTTGCTGGCCTTGTAAACGCAGATCGTCAAAACCAATTCCTCCGCTGATGGCCTCATTACCCGTACACCGTCTCACTCCCTATCTTCCACCTTTTACCTACACTGGAGTCGATTACTTCGGCCCTCTAACAGTACGAGTCGGTGGGAGAGGATGTAGACACGAAAAACGCTGGGTGTGCTTGTTTACGTGCCTAACAACTAGAGCCGTTCACCTAGAAGTCTCCGATGGCCTCAGTCTCGAAGAATTCATGCTATGTTTTACCCGGTTCGTGAGTCTACGTGGGAAGCCGAACGTTGTTTACAGCGACAACGGAACTAATCTCGTCGCTGGGGAACAAGAACTCCGCCAAGCGTTAACGGAGTTAGTGAAACAACATCAGGAGTTGCAGTCGAAGATGGCATGCCAACAAATAGAGTGGCATTTCTCTCCTCCTCACGGACCCCATTTCGGCGGAGTTTGGGAGAGGCTCGTGCAATCGTGCAAACGAGCTATGAAGGTCAGCGTCGGAAATCGGTTAGTCACCGATCGGGTCCTAAGAACGGTGATCGCAGAAGTAGCAGCCCTCTTGAACGCTCGGCCGCTAACGCACCTCAGCATGGATCCAGAAGATCCCGACCCGCTAACACCAAATCATTTTCTCCACGGAGGCGCCCGTCCTTACGTTCCGCTAAAATTGGGAGACGCGGATAACCTGGACGTCACAGCCAAACAGTTCCTTCAAAGTCAGGCCATCTTACAACACTTCTGGAATAGATGGCTTCGCGAATACGTTCCGCACCTGACAGAAAGGAGAAAATGGACGGAAAATCGGCCAAACGTTACCGTCGGAGACCTAGTACTCGTCATCGAGCCGAATACTTTACGTGGACAATGGCCGTTGGGAAAAGTGATAGAGGTTCTTCCCAGTGAGTCGGATAACGTTGTACGAGTGGTGAAAGTGCAAGTTAGCAACCACAAAAACCCTTGTATTCGTCCAGTGAGCAAGCTCTGTGTTATGGCCACGGCCAAAGAGCAGGACGTTTACGTAAAAGGTGAAAATATGGGATTGTCACAGTAAAATTCGGGGTCGGCAGGTCAAATTTAATGTAAATAGTCGATTGTTGTAAAAGAAATTTTTGTATAAGAGTAAAATGGGTGTAAATTGTAAAAAAGGTATAATTTGTAAAGGGTATAACATGTAAAATGTCAAAAAAGTATAAATCGTAAAATGGTAAAAGGTATAAGTCGTAAAATAGTAAAAAGTAAAAGGTATAAAATAGTAAAATGTAAAATTGTAGAATGGTAAAATGTAAAAGGTCGAAATTGCAAAATGTCAAATGTAAAATGTCAAATTGGTTAATGTATAGTCAAATGTAACAATGTAAAGATATGTGAGCCCAAAATTATCCCAATGTAAATTGTCCGATCGCAACGCCACCTATAACAAGTTCAAAAAGCAAAGAAAAAAAGGGTCGCCTACCGTTTAACCCTTGACCGATTAAAGAAACTGTTTAGCATCACGAACGGTAGGCGACAGTTGCTCATTGACTTCAGTGTGTGTGGCACGTCAAAACCAACCCTCGCCGTCAACGTGCACTATGGAGCAGAATCCATCCCCATCCATTGCATCCGTGAAAGAGAAGCTGAAGGAATCCAGGAAACGTCAAGAGGAGTGCACGACCAACCTCGAACTCCTCCGTAAGGATCTTTTATTGGCCCGAAAACAGGCTATCGACCAGGCGTTAGCCCATCAAATGGCCGTGGTGAAGCTGAACGAGGAGCTGGATGAGAACGCTAAGGACATCAAAAACGTTAACGTTCACTTCGTCACTGAACGTGAATCCATCCTCCACAACTTCGTGGGATCCCTACTGAAGGAAAAGAAGATGACCGCAGCTGCCCGGCCAGATCCTCCTCAGTTCATCGCCCCTTTACACACTCCCACTATCCTCTGCTTCTTGCGGACACACCTCGGTAAACCTGGGGTGTTGTCTTGCGGTCGCAAGATATTGGAGTGTGACGATTTTATGATGAGGACTAACCGGGAGAGGATGGAGTTGCTGTTCTCCCAGCATCGCTGCTTTGGATGTTTCCTCCCCTCGTCGGTCGCCGGGCACCTGAAGTTGGCTGATTGCCCCCACCCCCGTTATTGTGGTATTTGCGACAGCAAGGAGCACCATCAGATCCTCTGTGCTCCCCGGAGGACCTACCAGGCTATCATCCCGGAGTGAACGTAGACGTCCCCTCTACCCGTGAAGAAGAAAGAGTATCTCGTTTGTGTCCTTTTATTTGTTTGTACCTGTAAACAGGTGGGCCCGCTGTCACCTACGGTGCTGCCCTCACGGGCAGGATTGTGGGTGGCAAGGGCCCTTTTTTGTTATGTTAAAGTCAGAAGCCCTTGCCCCCTTTTTTAGTTCAGTGTACTTTTGTAATTCCCCCAGTAATCAAGTATTGAGTGCCCTCCAAATCTCTCTTTTTTTGTCCCACGTTGGAAATTTGTAACCCCCTCTCATCTCGCTAAAACAAAGAATACAGCCATTCGTTTTTTCCCCCAAGTCATTCTTCATCCTCATTATATCATCCTCCATCCCTCATCTCTGTTGCGACGTTACGTGCACGTTAACGTACGTAACATTCTATGACCCATGTTACATACTGTCGATGCTAACTAGCATTATAGTGTGGGCTACCATTGAAGTCAAGTCATTCTTCGTCTTCGTACCGGCAAATCATTTAATCTAGTATGTTGATGACATTGCAGTTAGGAACCGGTTCTGCCTGGCTTTCAGCTCAAGGCTCACTCCTGCTTATTTATTTCTTCAGAGCCATACCATTCATCGTGTTTGCTATCACCATCAATTTTTAAGGGTATATTCCGATCACCTTTTTTTGTCAACAGTAGTTGGAAAGTTAAATGTTTTCATTTCTAGGCCATTCTCTGCTATTGGCTACAAACATAACATCTCTAGTACAAGTCAATTTCCACCAGCTTCCTAACCCAAAATTGTGTTTTGGGCTTTTGACGAGGAAAATCAGGAGGTCCCAGGAAACCAATCCATAGAAGGATTGCACAGATTAATCCTTATCTTAGTTCCACGAGTAAACTTTTTTTAAATACTGATTTTTAGTTTGCTTACTTCTTCTAGATAAACATTTTTAATGAAGTGGGAGATGGGGGCCAGCCTTTTAAAAAGCGCTGTATTTCTCCCTTTGCACGGCATCAGAAAAAAAGTGGAGGGTTTCAGCAATAACCCTGGTTTTAGAGTGGAGCGTAAAAAAGATTTTTCGCCTGATGCGATCGCCATCTGGCTTCAAATCAGACTCTGCTGCAACACACCCACCAGAGGCGCTCACATCGGGAAAAGGTAGTGCTCCAAAAATGTCACCTTTTTTTTTTTCAGAGGGAAAATAGGCAAAGTAGAGCAGCCAGGGATCTATGTTACTGCATTTCCGGTGAAACACTGTTGCCGGATTTTGAAATAAAATGAATTAATAATTCGTAAAAATAGTTATATAAGTATGGCAATGATGTAATAAAAATTCGTCTGCTCTCCACATTTTACCGCCAATAAAAAGTCTTCACACAGTGTCAGCAAATAGTACGGGTATTTTGTTTTAACAACATTAAAATAAAAGAATCATATCCCCTTCTTTCTTATTCTAAAAATTTGATGTCTTGCAAACTACAGGATTATGGAGCTATTCCTGTCCGGCTCTTTTGGCGAACATAATGGCTGAAATTTTGCCATCTACCAATAGGATTTGAGGAAGGCAACAGGCTGGGTAAGAAAAGTGGACAGACATTTTGAGATTCATATTCCAGTCGCCATTTTGTTGGGACAGGTTCAGATTTTTCCCTCAGTATTTTTCAGCCAATGCAGACAGTCAAGGCTTCACTTACAGGTTTTCAACGTCAAACCTTGCAGTCAACGCCAGCTGAGCCTTTCAGCATGTTCGCCAGAAATGTGTTGAATGGACCATCACTCACCAGCGCGCCAGCTGCTTCTACAGCAAGCTCAGTAAACATTGTGTTTTTGTTTGTTTGTTTTCTTTTCTGATCTTGTTATATTTGTCTGTTAGGTATTTGTTGACATACCTGCCCCTCCGCCAGTACCAACACCAATGGAAGCGATTTCAGAGGCTGTTGCCTTAAGCGCTTCGGCAAAACTTACATTTGCAGTAATAGGTTAAGGAGGGATATCACCAAGTGGCCTTATTCAAACTTGTTTGCAATGGTTGGGGATTGAGTCTGTTTAAAAATTTGACAGTTCCTCTGATCCAGGTATGCAGATACATTTTTTATATCCAGTGTGTTTTAGTTTATCAATACTGTTATTCTTTTTGTCGGTTCTTAAATTGCAGGCACCTGTGTTTATTAGTTTTTTCTTTGCTGTAAAGGGCATGTCTCAGTAGTGAGCATGAACGATGGAGGGTTGTTTTGGTTCACTGATCTTACATTCTATGACCCATGTTACATACTGTCGATGCTAACTAGCATTATAGTGTGGGCTACCATTGAAGTCAAGTCATTCTTCGTCTTCGTACCGGCAAATCATTTAATCTAGTATGTTGATGACATTGCAGTTAGGAACCGGTTCTGCCTGGCTTTCAGCTCAAGGCTCACTCCTGCTTATTTATTTCTTCAGAGCCATACCATTCATCGTGTTTGCTATCACCATCAATTTTTAAGGGTATATTCCGATCACCTTTTTTTGTCAACAGTAGTTGGAAAGTTAAATGTTTTCATTTCTAGGCCATTCTCTGCTATTGGCTGACGACAAACATAACATCTCTAGTACAAGTCAATTTCCACCAGCTTCCTAACCCAAAATTGTGTTTTGGGCTTTTGACGAGGAAAATCAGGAGGTCCCAGGAAACCAATCCATAGAAGGATTGCACAGATTAATGTTTTATCTTAGTTCCCCGAGTAAACTTTTTTTAAATACTGATTTTTAGTTTGCTTACTTCTTCTAGATAAACATTTTTAATGAAGTGGGAGATGGGGGCCAGCCTTTTAAAAAGCGCTGTATTTCTCCCTTTGCACGGCATCAGAAAAAAGTGGAGGGTTTCAGCAATAACCCTGGTTTCAGAGTGGAGCGTAAAAAAGATTTTTCGCCTGATGCGATCGCCATCTGGCTACAAATCAGACTCTGCTGCAACACACCCACCAGAGGCGCTCACATCGGGAAAAGGTAGTGCTCCAAAAATGGTCACCTTTTTTGGGATCCGGACACAAGTAATTTTTTTCACAAGTAAATAACGTAATAAGCACAAATAGAAATAAATATGTTCGATGGTAAGTTAGGCTATAGGAATTAAAGCTCACAAGTATATTTAGTCTTAAGTATTTATAATCATATTTAAATCAATATTATTTAGAATTTTGGCAATAAGTAATAAGTGCCTTAAGTATTTAGCAGCTACGCACTTGTATATATGTTCTCAAGTAATTATGGTTTCAAAATAAGTTGTACTTGCGTATTTATATTCGTAAGTAAAAATGTTCGTTGCACTTACGATAAGTAATTAATTTCACATGTAAATTTGGCATTAAGAAAAATATATTTGTAATTGTTGGTGCAAGAAAATTTGCTCCTAAGTAAATATGGAATTAAGTAAATGATGAAATAAGTAATTTTTGTTTTTGTTCTTATTTATGAAAAAAATAAGATCTTAAGTATTACTGGCAACAAGTATTTTTTTGTTTTGAACAAGTATTTACGTTCGCAAGTATAGGAAGATATAAGTAAATATTCACATTGGTAATTTGAAACATGTGTATTTTTATATTACAAGTAATTTATTTCTCAAGTAAATGTTTGGCGAAGTTCATGTGCAGACAGCAGAAAGAGTGGCTAGCTAAATATTATAACTATTGTTTAAAAAAAAGCATTACAATTAAATCTTTATTGATTTTTGTTGTTGTTATAGTTGTTAGCCAAATTATAAATCACAAACAGTGTAAGTGTAAGAAGCCGGTAATCATGCAGTTCGCGAAAACCGCTACATTGTGTTGGCGAAAGACTTTGAAAAAGGATACAAAAACAACATTTAAAAAAGATGAAGCCGAGCATGAGTTTTATCAATGAAATATTTTTAAATTCGTTTTCAAATCTACAAACCAATAAAACAGAATGTAAGTCAGTGTATGAGAATGTATTTTTACATCAAAACAATTGAAATAAAAACCAGGAATGGCTGGCGGGGGAAAGGGAAAGACAGCAGCATGTGCAAGAATTTAGAGACGAAGAAGAGCGCGTTGAGAACAATCTGGCCGTACCAAATCAACGTTTATTTATTGAAGACTGTACGATTTGTACAAATAATGAAGCCGACCATTTTGCTGTAGACAATTTCTGTGTCTTTCGTGCATTCGAAACATCAATATCCCCCGAGTAGTTGACGATATTGCAATTCCATTAAATATCTGTCCATTTTGTCGTGAAGACAATTTTTTTACAGCACCAAGAATGCCCCCCGTTTAAATTGAATTTGGTTTTCTTAATGATCAAAGTGATGACGAATAAACAAAGATTCATAATTGAAACCACAGACTACGAAGTAGTAGTAGTCTGTGTAGTAGTAGTAGTAATTCGTAGTCTGTGTTGAAACGTTCAAAAGACGTTCACATCAGTGAACCCAATAAAAAGCACTGCTAGTTAAAGTTAAGGTATACTATCAAACAACTAGTATACTACTATAAAAAAACAACTTGTTTAGTAACTCAAACTTAATTAATCCATTGACAAGCAAAAAAACTAAAACTATTAATTTCATACATACCACTTTTACCTCACATGGCAATTCAACACTTGCTGATGGTTTTAACAGTACGCTATCATTAGCTGAAAGAATTCTGACAATGAAATTGGGGCCAGTTGTGCCGTCTACAATCCCAGTGTTCTGATGAACAGCTTCAGCAAACTGTCCAATAACTAAAGGTACACTTTGAATTCAGTATTAGGTATTCCTTCTTCAAATTTATTTGTTCATCTTTAATGTTGGCATCTTGCACAGTTGATGACTAGTTGCATTTTCAATTTCTATATATGTACAGCACATATATGTCAATTTGGACTGAGATGTCAATGTGTGGGCTGTAATATTTGATATCTTGTATTTAGTGTAAAGATGGTCGATGTCAAACCGATGGATTGGTTCTCTAAAAGCTAAGAACATGCAGTATTTAATATTATTTAGTAATGTAAATACATTTTAATAAGTTACCTTGTATACACAAATGTCGTTTGTAAGAATACCCGAAAATATATTCCAAGGTGTAGTTGACAGCAAAGGTGTTTTGTTTGTTGAGTTTTGCATCACTCTGGTATGACCTTTCATTTGATATCTCAGAACTAGCCGAGTGTCATACCATAAATCTTTCCTAACAACAGAATGAATATTTAACTATTTTGACAGAAGGAAAGCAACCATGTGATGTCGTATAAATCTTTTAAAAAGATAATAAAAATAACCTACGTTTGGAAACACATCTCTTCCTGGCAAGACTGTCGATTTGAAGGGCAGCAAATAAATGCCTAAACAACAACAGCTTGATTTGATATCACTTATTTTTGTGGTGGTGTACATGTTTCATTTAAAACCAAGCAGTAGTCAATGTATGATAAAGATTTAGGACCACAAAAGCACAAATGAATCATGCTCGTTAAAATGTACGATGTTTCCCTCATAAGAAATATCTTGAAGCTGCAGAGTGCAGACTAACTTTCTGTTTCTCTAAATAACGACATCTAACGGTGCAGTATATAGCCAATATCTTTAAAAAAATAATGCTGGATGTTTTTAACAGAATGTAATGTGTATTGGTTTGTAGATTTGAAAACGAATTAAAAAATATTTCATTGATAAAACTCATGCTCGGCCTCATCTTTTTTAAATGTTGTTTTTGTATCCTTTTTCAAAGTCTGTCGCCAACACAATGTAGCGGTTTTCGCGGACTGAATGCATACCGGCTTCTTACACTGTTTGTGATTTATAATTTGGCTAACAACTGTAACAAAAAAAAAATCAATAAATATTTAATTGTTATGCTTTTTTAAAACAATAGTTAATATTTAGCCACTATCCTTCTGCCGCTGCACATGAAGATTACTTCACCAAATATTTACTTGTGAAATAATAAATTACTTGTAATACAATAAAATACATGTTTAAAAATACCAATGCGTACACTTACTTATGTCTTCCTATACTTGTGAACGTAAATACTAGTTTTAAAAAATACTTGTTGCCAGTAATACTTAAGATATAGTTTTTTCATAAATAAGAACAAAAACAAAAATTACTTATTTCAACACTTACTTAATTCCTTATTTACTTAGGAGCAAATTTTCTTGCACCAACAATTACAAATATATTTTTCTTAATGCCAAATTTACATGTGAAATTAATTACTTGTCGTAAGTGCAACGAACATTTTTACTTACGAATATAAATACGTAAGTACAACTTATTTTGCAACCATAATTACTTGAGAACATATATACAAGTGCGTAGCTGCTAAATACTTAAGGCACTTATTACTTATTGCCAAAATTATAAATAATATTGATTTAAATATGATTATTAATACTTATGACTATATATACTTGTGAGCTTTAATTCCTATAGCCTAACTTACCATCGAACATATTTATTTCTATTTGTGCTTATTACTTTATTTACTTGTGAAATAAATTACTTGTCCCCGGTACTTATGAGCAACAATAAAAATGTTTAAAATTACCAATGTGTACATTTACTTAACTTTTCCTATACTTGCGAATGTTAATACTTGTTGAAAACAAAAAAATACTTGTTGCCAGTAATACTTATCATCTGATTTTTTTCATAATTAAGAACTAAAAGAAAAATTACTTATTTCAGCATTTATTTAATTCTTTCTTTACTAAAGAACACCATTTCTTGCATCTATAATTATCAGATATTTTTTCTTAATACCATGTTTACTTATGAAAATAATTACTTGTGATAAGGACTCCCTTTTTTTTTTCAGAGGGAAAATAGGCAAAGTAGAGCAGCCAGGGATCTATGTTACTGCATTTCCGGTGAAACACTGTTGCCGGATTTTGAAATAAAATGAATTAATAATTCGTAAAAATAGTTATATAAGTATGGCAATGATGTAATAAAAATTCGTCTGCTCTCCACATTTTACCGCCAATAAAAAGTCTTCACACAGTGTCAGCAAATAGTAGGGGTATTTTGTTTTAACAACATTAAAATAAAAGAATCTTATCCCCTTCTTTCTTATTCTAAAAATTTGATGTCTTGCAAACTACAGGATTATGGAGCTATTCCTGTCCGGCTCTTTTGGCGAACATAATGGCTGAAATTTTGCCATCTACCAATAGGATTTGAGGAAGGCAACAGGCTGGGTAAGAAAAGTGGACAGACATTTTGAGATTCATATTCCAGTCGCCATTGTGTTGGGACAGGTTCAGATTTTTCCCTCAGTATTTTTCAGCCAATGCAGACAGTCAAGGCTTCACTTACAGGTTTTCAACGTCAAACCTTGCAGTCAACGCCAGCTGAGCCTTTCAGCATGTTCGCCAGAAATGTGTTGAATGGACCATCACTCACCAGCGCACCAGCTGCTTCTACAGCAAGCTCAGTAAACATTGTGTTTTTGTTTGTTTGTTTTCTTTTCTGATCTTGTTATATTTGTCTGTTAGGTATTTGTTGACATACCTGCCCCTCCGCCAGTACCAACACCAATGGAAGCGATTTCAGAGGCTGTTGCCTTAAGCGCTTCGGCAAAACTTACATTTGCAGTAATAGGTTAAGGAGGGATATCACCAAGTGGCCTTATTCAAACTTGTTTGCAATGGTTGCACATTGATTTGAATATTCCTTGGTGGGTTTGTATTGCATTAGGTAAAGTTGTTGCTATTCAGGCTCATTGCTTTCATAATGACTTATTGGCATCTGTAGGAGTCTTGACTGTTTGCTTCCTAATGTCTCCTTTGGTATTCAAAGCCCAAAGAAATGCATCCGGAATGACAAACATGCCAGAATTGTTAGTCCTTCAGCAAAAGATGACAGATGCTAGACAATCTGGAAATGCCGATCAATGTACTTGAGCATATGCAGTTTACGTTGTAAATCTTAAGTATTTCTGTCTTCTTTCTACGAGGCACACAGATGGCATATGAAATTCAACAGTTCATGAAGGAGAAGGGATTGAGTCTGTTTAAAAATTTGACAGTTCCTCTGATCCAGGTATGCAGATACATTTTTTATATCCAGTGTGTTTTAGTTTATCAATACTGTTATTCTTTTTGTCGGTTCTTAAATTGCAGGCACCTGTGTTTATTAGTTTTTTCTTTGCTTTAAAGGGCATGTCTCAGTAGTGAGCATGAACGATGGAGGGTTGTTTTGGTTCACTGATCTTACATTCTATGACCCATGTTACATACTGTCGATGCTAACTAGCATTATAGTGTGGGCTACCATTGAAGTCAAGTCATTCTTCGTCTTCGTACCGGCAAATCATTTAATCTAGTATGTTGATGACATTGCAGTTAGGAACCGGTTCTGTCTGGCTTTCAGCTCAAGGCTCACTCCTGCTTATTTATTTCTTCAGAGCCATACCATTCATCGTGTTTGCTATCACCATCAATTTTTAAGGGTATATTCCGATCACCTTTTTTTGTCAACAGTAGTTGGAAAGTTAAATGTTTTCATTTCTAGGCCATTCTCTGCTATTGGCTGACGACAAACATAACATCTCTAGTACAAGTCAATTTCCACCAGCTTCCTAACCCAAAATTGTGTTTTGGGTTTTTGACGAGGAAAATCAGGAGGTCCCAGGAAACCAATCCATAGAAGGATTGCACAGATTAATGTTTTATCTTAGTTCCCCGAGTAAACTTTTTTTAAATACTGATTTTTAGTTTGCTTACTTCTTCTAGATAAACATTTTTAATGAAGTGGGAGATGGGGGCCAGCCTTTTAAAAAGCGCTGTATTTCTCCCTTTGCACGGCATCAGAAATAAGTGGAGGGTTTCAGCAATAACCCTGGTTTCAGAGTGGAGCGTAAAAAAGATTTTTCGCCTGATGCGATCGCCATCTGGCTTCAAATCAGACTCTGCTGCAACACACCCACCAGAGGCGCTCACATCGGGAAAAGGTAGTGCTCCAAAAATGGTCACCTTTTTTTTTCAGAGGGAAAATAGGCAAAGTAGAGCAGCCAGGGATCTATGTTACTGCATTTCCGGTGAAACACTGTTGCCGGATTTTGAAATAAAATGAATTAATAATTCGTAAAAATAGTTATATAAGTATGGCAATGATGTAATAAAAATTCGTCTGCTCTCCACATTTTACCGCCAATAAAAAGTCTTCACACAGTGTCAGCAAATAGTACGGGTATTTTGTTTTAACAACATTAAAATAAAAGAATCTTATCCCCTTCTTTCTTATTCTAAAAATTTGATGTCTTGCAAACTACAGGATTATGGAGCTATTCCGGTCCGGCTCTTTTGGCGAACATAATGGCTGAAATTTTGCCATCTACCAATAGGATTTGAGGAAGGCAACAGGCTGGGTAAGAAAAGTGGACAGACATTTTGAGATTCATATTCCAGTCGCCATTTTGTTGGGACAGGTTCAGATTTTTCCCTCAGTATTTTTCAGCCAATGCAGACAGTCAAGGCTTCACTTACAGGTTTTCAACGTCAAACCTTGCAGTCAACGCCAGCTGAGCCTTCAGCATGTTCGCCAGAAATGTGTTGAATGGACCATCACTCACCAGCGCGCCAGCTGCTTCTACAGCAAGCTCAGTAAACATTGTGTTTTTGTTTGTTTGTTTTCTTTTCTGATCTTGTTATATTTGTCTGTTAGGTATTTGTTGACATACCTGCCCCTCCGCCAGTACCAACACCAATGGAAGCGATTTCAGAGGCTGTTGCCTTAAGCGCTTCGGCAAAACTTACATTTGCAGTAATAGGTTAAGGAGGGATATCACCAAGTGGCCTTATTCAAACTGTTTGCAATGGTTGGGGATTGAGTCTGTTTAAAAATTTGACAGTTCCTCTGATCCAGGTATGCAGATACATTTTTTATATCCAGTGTGTTTTAGTTTATCAATACTGTTATTCTTTTTGTCGGTTCTTAAATTGCAGGCACCTGTGTTTATTAGTTTTTTCTTTGCTGTAAAGGGCATGTCTCAGTAGTGAGCATGAACGATGGAGGGTTGTTTTGGTTCACTGATCTTACATTCTATGACCCATGTTACATACTGTCGATGCTAACTAGCATTATAGTGTGGGCTACCATTGAAGTCAAGTCATTCTTCGTCTTCGTACCGGCAAATCATTTAATCTAGTATGTTGATGACATTGCAGTTAGGAACCGGTTCTGCCTGGCTTTCAGCTCAAGGCTCACTCCTGCTTATTTATTTCTTCAGAGCCATACCATTCATCGTGTTTGCTATCACCATCAATTTTTAAGGGTATATTCCGATCACCTTTTTTTGTCAACAGTAGTTGGAAAGTTAAATGTTTTCATTTCTAGGCCATTCTATGCTATTGGCTGACGACAAACATAACATCTCTAGTACAAGTCAATTTCCACCAGCTTCCTAACCCAAAATTGTGTTTTGGGCTTTTGACGAGGAAAATCAGGAGGTCCCAGGAAACCAATCCATAGAAGGATTGCACAGATTAATGTTTTATCTTAGTTCCCCGAGTTAACTTTTTTTAAATACTGATTTTTAGTTTGCTTACTTCTTCTAGATAAACATTTTTAATGAAGTGGGAGATGGGGGCCAGCCTTTTAAAAAGCGCTGTATTTCTCCCTTTGCACGGCATCAGAAAAAAGTGGAGGGTTTCAGCAATAACCTGGTTTCAGAGTGGAGCGTAAAAAAGATTTTTCGCCTGATGCGATCGCCATCTGGCTACAAATCAGACTCTGCTGCAACACACCCACCAGAGGCGCTCACATCGGGAAAAGGTAGTGCTCCAAAAATGGTCACCTTTTTTTTTTTCAGAGGGAAAATAGGCAAAGTAGAGCAGCCAGGGATCTATGTTACTGCATTTCCGGTGAAACACTGTTGCCGGATTTTGAAATAAAATGAATTAATAATTCGTAAAAATAGTTATATAAGTATGGCAATGATGTAATAAAAATTCGTCTGCTCTCCACATTTTACCGCCAATAAAAAGTCTTCACACAGTGTCAGCAAATAGTACGGGTATTTTGTTTTAACAACATTAAAATAAAAGAATCTTATCCCCTTCTTTCTTATTCTAAAAATTTGATGTCTTGCAAACTACAGGATTATGGAGCTATTCCTGTCCGGCTCTTTTGGCGAACTTAATGGCTGAAATTTTGCCATCTACCAATAGGATTTGAGGAAGGCAACAGGCTGGGTAAGAAAAGTGGACAGACATTTTGAGATTCATATTCCAGTCGCCATTTTGTTGGGACAGGTTCAGATTTTTCCCTCAGTATTTTTCAGCCAATGCAGACAGTCAAGGCTTCACTTACAGGTTTTCAACGTCAAACTTTGCAGTCAACGCCAGCTGAGCCTTTCAGCATGTTCGCCAGAAATGTGTTGAATGGACCATCACTCACCAGCGCGCCAGCTGCTTCTACAGCAAGCTCAGTAAACATTGTGTTTTTGTTTGTTTGTTTTCTTTTCTGATCTTGTTATATTTGTCTGTTAGGTATTTGTTGACATACCTGCCCCTCCGCCAGTACCAACACCAATGGAAGCGATTTCAGAGGCTGTTGCCTTAAGCGCTTCGGCAAAACTTACATTTGCAGTAATAGGTTAAGGAGGGATATCACCAAGTGGCCTTATTCAAACTTGTTTGCAATGGTTGGGGATTGAGTCTGTTTAAAAATTTGACAGTTCCTCTGATCCAGGTATGCAGATACATTTTTTATATCCAGTGTGTTTTAGTTTATCAATACTGTTATTCTTTTTGTCGGTTCTTAAATTGCAGGCACCTGTGTTATTAGTTTTTTCTTTGCTGTAAAGGGCATGTCTCAGTAGTGAGCATGAACGATGGAGGGTTGTTTTGGTTCACTGATCTTACATTCTATGACCCATGTTACATACTGTCGATGCTAACTAGCATTATAGTGTGGGCTACCATTGAAGTCAAGTCATTCTTCGTCTTCGTACCAGCAAATCATTTAATCTAGTATGTTGATGACATTGCAGTTAGGAACCGGTTCTGCCTGGCTTTCAGCTCAAGGCTCACTCCTGCTTATTTATTTCTTCAGAGCCATACCATTCATCGTGTTTGCTATCACCATCAATTTTTAAGGGTATATTCCGATCACCTTTTTTTGTCAACAGTAGTTGGAAAGTTAAATGTTTTCATTTCTAGGCCATTCTCTGCTATTGGCTACAAACATAACATCTCTAGTACAAGTCAATTTCCACCAGCTTCCTAACCCAAAATTGTGTTTTGGGCTTTTGACGAGGAAAATCAGGAGGTCCCAGGAAACCAATCCATAGAAGGATTGCACAGATTAATGTTTTATCTTAGTTCCCGAGTAAACTTTTTTTAAATACTGATTTTTAGTTTGCTTACTTCTTCTAGATAAACATTTTTAATGAAGTGGGAGATGGGGGCCAGCCTTTTAAAAAGCGCTGTATTTCTCCCTTTGCACGGCATCAGAAAAAAAGTGGAGGGTTTCAGCAATAACCCTGGTTTCAGAGTGGAGCGTAAAAAAGATTTTTCGCCTGATGCGATCGCCATCTGGCTTCAAATCAGACTCTGCTGCAACACACCCACCAGAGGCGCTCACATCGGGAAAAGGTAGTGCTCCAAAAATGGTCACCTTTTTTTTTTTTCAGAGGGAAAATAGGCAAAGTAGAGCAGCCAGGGATCTATGTTACTGCATTTCCGGTGAAACACTGTTGCCGGATTTTGAAATAAAATGAATTAATAATTCGTAAAAATAGTTATATAAGTATGGCAATGATGTAATAAAAATTCGTCTGCTCTCCACATTTTACCGCCAATAAAAAGTCTTCACACAGTGTCAGCAAATAGTACGGGTATTTTGTTTTAACAACATTAAAATAAAAGAATCTTATCCCTTCTTTCTTATTCTAAAAATTTGATGTCTTGCAAACTACAGGATTATGGAGCTATTCCTGTCCGGCTCTTTTGGCGAACATAATGGCTGAAATTTTGCCATCTACCAATAGGATTTGAGGAAGGCAACAGGCTGGGTAAGAAAAGTGGACAGACATTTTGAGATTCATATTCCAGTCGCCATTTTGTTGGGACAGGTTCAGATTTTTCCCTCAGTATTTTTCAGCCAATGCAGACAGTCAAGGCTTCACTTACAGGTTTTCAACGTCAAACCTTGCAGTCAATGCCAGCTGAGCCTTTCAGCATGTTCGCCAGAAATGTGTTGAATGGACCATCACTCACCAGCGCGCCAGCTGCTTCTACAGCAAGCTCAGTAAACATTGTGTTTTTGTTTGTTTGTTTTCTTTTCTGATCTTGTTATATTTGTCTGTTAGGTATTTGTTGACATACCTGCCCCTCCGCCAGTACCAACACCAATGGAAGCGATTTCAGAGGCTGTTGCCTTAAGCGCTTCGGCAAAACTTACATTTGCAGTAATAGGTTAAGGAGGGATATCACCAAGTGGCCTTATTCAAACTTGTTTGCAATGGTTGCACATTGATTTGAATATTCCTTGGTGGGTTTGTATTGCATTAGGTAAAGTTGTTGCTATTCAGGCTCATTGCTTTCATAATGACTCATTGGCATCTGTAGGAGTCTTGACTGTTTGCTTCCTAATGTCTCCTTTGGTATTCAAAGCCCAAAGAAATGCATCCGGAATGACAAACATGCCAGAATTGTTAGTCCTTCAGCAAAAGATGACAGATGCTAGACAATCTGGAAATGCCGATCAATGTACTTGAGCATATGCAGTTTACGTTGTAAATCTTAAGTATTTCTGTCTTCTTTCTACGAGGCACACAGATGGCATATGAAATTCAACAGTTCATGAAGGAGAAGGGATTGAGTCTGTTTAAAAATTTGACAGTTCCTCTGATCCAGGTATGCAGATACATTTTTTATATCCAGTGTGTTTTAGTTTATCAATACTGTTATTCTTTTTGTCGGTTCTTAAATTGCAGGCACCTGTGTTTATTAGTTTTTTCTTTGCTTTAAAGGGCATGTCTCAGTAGTGAGCATGAACGATGGAGGGTTGTTTTGGTTCACTGATCTTACATTCTATGACCCATGTTACATACTGTCGATGCTAACTAGCATTATAGTGTGGGCTACCATTGAAGTCAAGTCATTCTTCGTCTTCGTACCGGCAAATCATTTAATCTAGTATGTTGATGACATTGCAGTTAGGAACCGGTTCTGCCTGGCTTTCAGCTCAAGGCTCACTCCTGCTTATTTATTTCTTCAGAGCCATACCATTCATCGTGTTTGCTATCACCATCAATTTTTAAGGGTATATTCCGATCACCTTTTTTTGTCAACAGTAGTTGGAAAGTTAAATGTTTTCATTTCTAGGCCATTCTCTGCTATTGGCTGACGACAAACATAACATCTCTAGTACAAGTCAATTTCCACCAGCTTCCTAACCCAAAATTGTGTTTTGGGCTTTTGACGAGGAAAATCAGGAGGTCCCAGGAAACCAATCCATAGAAGGATTGCACAGATTAATGTTTTATCTTAGTTCCCCGAGTTAACTTTTTTTAAATACTGATTTTTAGTTTGCTTACTTCTTCTAGATAAACATTTTTAATGAAGTGGGAGATGGGGGCCAGCCTTTTAAAAAGCGCTGTATTTCTCCTTTGCACGGCATCAGAAAAAAGTGGAGGGTTTCAGCAATAACCCTGGTTTCAGAGTGGAGCGTAAAAAAGATTTTTCGCCTGATGCGATCGCCATCTGGCTACAAATCAGACTCTGCTGCAACACACCCACCAGAGGCGCTCACATCGGGAAAAGGTAGTGCTCCAAAAATGGTCACCTTTTTTTTTCAGAGGGAAAATAGGCAAAGTAGAGCAGCCAGGGATCTATGTTACTGCATTTCCGGTGAAACACTGTTGCTAGGGCTCGGCCCCGATCGGCCGAGATCGGGTAAACCGATCTGATCTACCCGAAAAATGACCTATCTGTTGAGGTCGGTTCGGGTCTTCCAGAAGCAGATCGGTTCCGGTGCGGTTTTTCGGGTAATCGGGTAAGATCTGCCGCCATTTTGGAAAATGGCGGCTTAATAGAAATTACATCTGCCGCCATTTTCCATAATGGCGGCTTAATAGATATCGGGTTAAATATCCGGGTAAACGTCCAGGTAAACGGGTAAAGAACCGGTTACACCGGGTTTTTTAGAACCAAAATTGGGAAATTTTTCTTAGAACCGGGTCCAGAACCGGGTCCAGAACCGGTTTTAGGATCTGGGTCCTTTTTTTGTTAGGAACCGGTTTGGATCTGTTTACCCGCGGTTTAGACAATGGACGATCTGTGATCTGTCGGTTCCAAACCGAAAATCAAAGTTACCTACCCGATCGCCAAAAAAGCTACCCGATCGGCGCGGGGCCGAGCCCTAACTGTTGCCGGATTTTGAAATAAAATGAATTAATAATTCGTAAAAATAGTTATATAAGTATGGCAATGATGTAATAAAAATTCGTCTGCTCTCCACATTTTACCGCCAATAAAAAGTCTTCACACAGTGTCAGCAAATAGTAGGGGTATTTTGTTTTAACAACATTAAAATAAAAGAATCTTATCCCCTTCTTTCTTATTCTAAAAATTTGATGTCTTGCAAACTACAGGATTATGGAGCTATTCCTGTCCGGCTCTTTTGGCGAACATAATGGCTGAAATTTTGCCATCTACCAATAGGATTTGAGGAAGGCAACAGGCTGGGTAAGAAAAGTGGACAGACATTTTGAGATTCATATTCCAGTCGCCATTGTGTTGGGACAGGTTCAGATTTTTCCCTCAGTATTTTTCAGCCAATGCAGACAGTCAAGGCTTCACTTACAGGTTTTCAACGTCAAACCTTGCAGTCAACGCCAGCTGAGCCTTTCAGCATGTTCGCCAGAAATGTGTTGAATGGACCATCACTCACCAGCGCACCAGCTGCTTCTACAGCAAGCTCAGTAAACATTGTGTTTTTGTTTGTTTGTTTTCTTTTCTGATCTTGTTATATTTGTCTGTTAGGTATTTGTTGACATACCTGCCCCTCCGCCAGTACCAACACCAATGGAAGCGATTTCAGAGGCTGTTGCCTTAAGCGCTTCGGCAAAACTTACATTTGCAGTAATAGGTTAAGGAGGGATATCACCAAGTGGCCTTATTCAAACTTGTTTGCAATGGTTGCACATTGATTTGAATATTCCTTGGTGGTTTGTATTGCATTAGGTAAAGTGTTGCTATTCAGGCTCATTGCTTTCATAATGACTTATTGGCATCTGTAGGAGTCTTGACTGTTTGCTTCCTAATGTCTCCTTTGGTATTCAAAGCCCAAAGAAATGCATCCGGAATGACAAACATGCCAGAATTGTTAGTCCTTCAGCAAAAGATGACAGATGCTAGACAATCTGGAAATGCCGATCAATGTACTTGAGCATATGCAGTTTACGTTGTAAATCTTAAGTATTTCTGTCTTCTTTCTACGAGGCACACAGATGGCATATGAAATTCAACAGTTCATGAAGGAGAAGGGATTGAGTCTGTTTAAAAATTTGACAGTTCCTCTGATCCAGGTATGCAGATACATTTTTTATATCCAGTGTGTTTTAGTTTATCAATACTGTTATTCTTTTTGTCGGTTCTTAAATTGCAGGCACCTGTGTTTATTAGTTTTTTCTTTGCTTTAAAGGGCATGTCTCAGTAGTGAGCATGAACGATGGAGGGTTGTTTTGTTCACTGATCTTACATTCTATGACCCATGTTACATACTGTCGATGCTAACTAGCATTATAGTGTGGGCTACCATTGAAGTCAAGTCATTCTTCGTCTTCGTACCGGCAAATCATTTAATCTAGTATGTTGATGACATTGCAGTTAGGAACCGGTTCTGCCTGGCTTTCAGCTCAAGGCTCACTCCTGCTTATTTATTTCTTCAGAGCCATACCATTCATCGTGTTTGCTATCACCATCAATTTTTAAGGGTATATTCCGATCACCTTTTTTTGTCAACAGTAGTTGGAAAGTTAAATGTTTTCATTTCTAGGCCATTCTCTGCTATTGGCTACAAACATAACATCTCTAGTACAAGTCAATTTCCACCAGCTTCCTAACCCAAAATTGTGTTTTGGGCTTTTGACGAGGAAAATCAGGAGGTCCCAGGAAACCAATCCATAGAAGGATTGCACAGATTAATGTTTTATCTTAGTTCCCCGAGTAAACTTTTTTTAAATACTGATTTTTAGTTTGCTTACTTCTTCTAGATAAACATTTTTAATGAAGTGGGAGATGGGGGCCAGCCTTTTAAAAAGCGCTGTATTTCTCCCTTTGCACGGCATGAGAAAAAAAGTGGAGGGTTTCAGCAATAACCCTGGTTCAGAGTGGAGCGTAAAAAAGATTTTTCGCCTGATGCGATCGCCATCTGGCTACAAATCAGACTCTGCTGCAACACACCCACCAGAGGCGCTCACATCGGGAAAAGGTAGTGCTCCAAAAATGGTCACCTTTTTTTTTTTCAGAGGGAAAATAGGCAAAGTAGAGCAGCCAGGGATCTATGTTACTGCATTTCCGGTGAAACACTGTTGCCGGATTTTGAAATAAAATGAATTAATAATTCGTAAAAATAGTTATATAAGTATGGCAATGATGTAATAAAAATTCGTCTGCTCTCCACATTTTACCGCCAATAAAAAGTCTTCACACAGTGTCAGCAAATAGTACGGGTATTTTGTTTTAACAACATAAATAAAAGAATCTTATCCCCTTCTTTCTTATTCTAAAAATTGTGATGTCTTGCAAACTACAGGATTATGGAGCTATTCCTGTCCGGCTCTTTTGGCGAACATAATGGCTGAAATTTTGCCATCTACCAATAGGATTTGAGGAAGGCAACAGGCTGGGTAAGAAAAGTGGACAGACATTTTGAGATTCATATTCCAGTCGCCATTGTGTTGGGACAGGTTCAGATTTTTCCCTCAGTATTTTT
>WJBH02000114.1:0-20938 GCA_013167095.2 Daphnia sinensis | reverse complement strand
TTGGCTAAAAAAGTTAAAATTTCCAAATCGAAAGGTAAGGAGGTCAAGAAGATGATATCGATTAAGAATGATACATTTAGATCGCATAACTTAAAAATATACAAAGCATTAAAGCTTTGTAAATATCAGGCGTTCGGTTTTTATTAGAAATGCAAAGTCAAAGCGTTTTTTAATAAATTTTCCTAAATTATTATAGCGTCTATGTTACAAAAAGTTCTTCTCGGCGGCTTCCTAGCCTCTTCTCTTTACTACGAAAAGTCCAAAAAAACCTCAGTGCTGTGGCATCTTCGGTGTCATCTCCAGTACCCCCAATATTGATCGAAAGCTAATCCACAACTCAGAAAAGCTCAATAACGTCTGTGTAAACTCTTCTCAGCAACGGAGTTTAACTCCTCAAAAACAGAGGTTATGACAGTGCCGGTATCGTGTCCTTTGCCAAAGAAAACCTTAAAGTGCGCACAATGTTGGGTAAGTCGCAGAGAAGGAAATACTGTCTCACGTTTAAATTGCATTGAGAGACTCGTCGATAAGTTCACCAAAGAATCCATCGGCTCAACAGTGGGATTGCCCATACAAGATGGGCCACTTGCGGTGAGGTCAGCGAAAGAAACAGCCATCCTCATTACGACGAGAACAAAAAAATTTACATCGTCCACAATGGAATTATCAAACCACTCGGAAATCAAGAACAAATACCTGAGTGATGTCACATTCAGAAGTGAGACAGACACTTAAGTAGTCGCGCTCAGTTGATGGGTAAGCTCAAGAATGAAGGGCACTCGATTGTGGAATCTTTTAGAATCATGGAAAATTACCTCAACAAAGACTCAAATGGGAATCGTTTTGATCGATCAAGATGATACCAGCAAATATACACTTCGACAGGTAACAGCCAATCTTGATTGCCTTTTCACCCAAAGAAAACCAAATATATGTCGCCTCATAGAAAAATCGCTTTCCAAGACTACGCTGACTGTTTCTTCGAAACCAAAGACAATGAAGTTTGGAACTTTCAGTCTAAAAGATCAAGGATGCCAAAAAGAAGCTTCTGGAAGAAGAAGACTCGTTATGATCGACAATAATACCGAAGTACTTAAGTAACTCCCAAAAACCTTTCGAAAGATTCTACGAGTATGAAATTCAGACAACAGGGACAAATCGAAT
This sequence comes from Daphnia sinensis, assembly GCA_013167095.2. Taxonomy (NCBI): domain Eukaryota; kingdom Metazoa; phylum Arthropoda; class Branchiopoda; order Diplostraca; family Daphniidae; genus Daphnia; species Daphnia sinensis. Next base: position 19,774 of record WJBH02000114.1, on the reverse strand, counting down.
TTAAACCGACTTTGAAAAGCTGAATCAAATCAGTTTTGGAGACTACCTTTCGATGATTGCCTGTGGATCAAGTATTATGCTGCTATGGCTTCAGTATGGTACTTTAAACATCTTAAATGCTTCAAAAAAATAACATTTATGACCCAGTCGACTTAGAACCCGAAGATATCACTGAAAATGAAGCGGTAGTTATGATCAGTCAGTCAGGATAAACAAAGACCTGATCAATATCGTTCAGGATTGTAAGACGAAGAAAAAGTTTAAAACAGGGAATTATCAACGTTTAAGGTTCAACCTTGCTAGAAAAACCGATTACCCAATTTACATCAAAGTTGGTCGGTAAGTGTCAGTCGCTGCAACAAAAAGTTTCTTCCATCAAGTCCTTAACTTGATTTACTACGCAACACTGGTCGCTGAAAAGAAACAATCTGCTGACATGTCTTTAATCAAAGAAATCAGGCAAAATCTTCTTAATACCCCAGCTGTTGCATAACAATGCATTTCTATGGTTGAAAAATCTTGCGAATATCTTGCCAAAATTATTTTACAAAAAGAGTCCGTTTATTTACTCGCATTGAGAGAATCATTGGCAATTGCTAGAGAAGCTGCTCTCAAGATTAAGGACTCAATTACATTCATGCTGAAGCCATGGGAGCATGTGAAATGAAGCATGGCCCGATTGCAATGATCGCAAGTGATAAGCCAAAGGAGACAGTTGTTTTCCTGTTCATTCTTGACAATGAAACTTTCCCATTACTGATGAATGCGCTTGACCAATGCTTCAAGAAAGGCTTACATCGCAGTGGTGACAGATTGCAAAAAAGAAAATCGATGCTGCTTTCGAGGAAAAGCCAAAAAGAGCAACAAACAGCAATGCACTCAAAAGTATGACCAATTATTGAGATTTCAAAAACTTCCATACGTTAGCCACTTGATATCGATAATTCCGATGCAGATTTTGTGGAGAAAATGCTAAGCTAAAGCAAATAAACCCAGACATGCCAAGAAACCTTGCCAAAACTGTGACAGTTTGAATGAGAAAAAAGACTAATAACTTTTCATTTATTTTAATTACTTGGATACATCTTTTTGTCTAACTTTTTAACTTTTTCTATTTGCTCATCGATTCTGTATGGATCAAACAAAATTAAATAAGGATTCTGAACTTTGGATACATTTCTTTATCAGAATATTCTTTCAAAATAAAAATGCAAAACCCTCAATCAATTATCCGAACAATTAAAGTCGACTAACGAAATGATATTTTAAATTCGATTCCTAATTTTATAATTAAATTCAAAGAAAAAGAAACTCATAATCACTCAAGCATGCCCGAATAATACCCCATGGATTTGGAAGAGATTCCAAATGAGGAAAGCGCCAATATGTTCGCGTAGGTCCTCATCCAAAGCATCTTTGTCGACGATGTATTCAAAAAATAAGTTGGAAAAGACTTCCTCAGCAAGTGCCAACGCAATCTTTAGCTGATAACGCTTCTCCCGAACTCAAGTACAACACACTTTCCGTATTTTTATTTTATTCAGATCTTCAAATACCTTGATTTTAAAACAAGAACACGCCCAAACTCTTTACGATCCTTGCGAGTCATCCCATTTATGCTACACTTCTTGATTTAGCAAGAAAAATCGATCCCAAAAAGTCAGTCACATAAAAGGGTAAAACCCTTTTCCGAAAAATCCTTAAATCGGCAAAAAATTCATGCGTCTTCTCCTTTAATCCATAAAGTTTTTGAGTTAAAGGTTTCCTGTCAATAAATAACAAAAACCAACAAAGTATAAATCGAGTTACCAGGATTGGTCGATAAAAGTGGCGTCACTTTCCCAACCTCGTATACCATGTATGGTGCCATCGCTAATCCAGCTTAAGAAAAAAACTATAAAACAGTACCTGTAGATGATACATCAAAATCGGAAAGTCTGCGTCTAACACAGATAAGGAAAATCCAAAGTCTAAGCTACTCCAACAGGAAATGAGCCAGCAACTCCGAATAAAAAGTGACCAAGAGCTCGATTATGCTCTTTTTAACAAAATTCAAACATTTATGACTTTTTAGAAGACTCAGAAAGTGTTGATGAGCTTTAAAGAGAAATCAACAAAAGTCATAAAGCTTTCGAAAAGGAGCAAAAAAGACTCGAAAATTCAAACGTCCTTACCATTGAAGATGAAAAGATCTTGAATCTTTACTTGAAGATCAATTAATTTTTCCTCTGTGAAAAAAATCGATTACGATGAATGGATTTCTCAGAAAGACAGTTTAAAAATGTATGTGGAATCTTTGTTCATTAAGTATGATTAAATTTTTGCCTAAGAACTCGGTGAAGAAAAAAAGCCTGAGAAAAGCCATCAAAACAAAAAGTGTAAGCTCCTGTTGAGTAAAGCAGGTAACTAATAAACACGAATAAAAGCCTAAAAATGCTTACAATTCAACAGCAAGCAATAAAGAAAATCAAAGTAAGACAAAAAGAAGTATGAATCAGTTAACAGTGAAAAAGAAAGATAGTCTAAAAAGCCAGATAAGATGCTTAATAATAAAAGCCAAGACTGAAAGAAAGAAACCAAATATTGATACCTAAGAAATTAAGGATAGAGGTTTAAGAAATTTCTTTGAAAGTCATTAGAAAAACCTCTCAAAAAAAGCATTTCTGGATTCAAGGCCATTCGAGAGTCAATCGAAAAAGAGAAAAAAAGACTTTAAACAAAAAACAGGGGCAAAAGCCCAAAAAACTCGATGAGCAGGACAAAGTTTAACGCTTCAACAGTAAGCAAAATTGACAACAACAGTATTTTCGCTAAACCCCCAAATCCTAATGTCCGTTCAAAGAGATACGAAGGTACAGTAGTTCCACCACTTTATGAGTTCGATAAAGTGGCCCTGACATTCAAAGGTAACAGGGAATGAAGAGATTTTAAGATATCAAATATCAAGAGTCGAGCCTTATTGTATGAAAGCGGACATATACAAGTTGGATATAAAAGCGAACCAATTTACGAAAAGGTGTAAAAGTTAACAATTTTTCAGATATGATTCAACTGGAGATTTTTATTGGAAACAAGACAAATGAAGAGTTAAGAGATGTTAATGTGACTTTTTTGGCGATCAAAGTACTTTTTTATAAAATTAGAATCACTCGTTTACAGTAATCCTCAAAAAGCTCCAGAAGTTATTGGAGGTGGTGATCAGTGTTTGTTTACAGTGATCATCATCCCATGTGCAGAAAGCTACTCAATGACGACGATGGAGATCTCTTACAAGTACCATTCGAGCCAAATGCGATCTTTATGCATTTTACCTTCGACAATTCTCAAATTGCCAGCTACGAACGAGCAGACGTCAGGGACATGAATGATTACTAAAGGTCGGAGGCGATAAAATGCTATCAAAGTGAAAGATTTTCTCTCAGTCACTATTTTCCGCCCAAAAAGCTTCAGCATTACATTGAAGAGCTGAACGAGATTACAAGTTACAGTGAGTTTGTTTAGAATGGAAGCGAAAGGATTTTACCCTTGGCGCTTTTTGTCTGATCAAGAACAAATACGATGCGCTGATCAAGATTAATGTCAGGCCAGATTTGAATGTGTTTTGCAGCTGATTTCGAACAATGAAAGCTAAGAAAGCCCAAAAATAGTTTAAATTGTACATTCAAACACTTTTCGATGGTCCTCAAGGAACACAGATGAAAAAGTTCACTTTTTGTTCTTATTTTTTTCAAATATCCTTTCACTGAATCAGTTTAATTAAAGATTAATTTTTTTTGCAGATAAAATAAAAAAAAAATTGTGATTTAAATATGACCAAAGATATTTCTGTATTATTTATAAAGAAAATCAACATAAGACATATGCTCTAACAAGACTAAATGTTCAGACTTTTAGTAAACAGGTACGCTCCGAAACTGACCAAAACGAAAAAGCAAGCCTCTTACATGCTCAAAAAAAAGTAAGAATCTGAGGAGCTTCCACTCAACTAAGCCATCAAAGCCAAATGCGATCCCAAAAACATGTCCGACTCCTACGATCCTCCCTCAGTCGAAAAGTACTGGGACCAATGGTGGAACGCCAATCATTTTTTCCATGCCGATAATTAAACCACCAACCCAAAAGATTCACAATCACTCTTCCACCACCCAACGTCACTGGGTATCTTCACATCGGTCATGCACTCACTATTGCCGTTCAAGATTCTATCGTGAGAAGAAAAAGAATGCAAGGCTTTGAAACCCTTTACTTGCCTGGAACTGACCATGCAGGTATCGCTACTCAGACTTGTTGAAAAGAAGCTCATGAAAGAAGAGGGTAAAACCAGGACATGATTTGGGCAGAGAGAAGTTTATTGAAAAGGTTTGGGAGTTCAAGTAAACCCATGGCAATGGTATTAAAAACCAACTGAGGAGAGTCGGTGCAAGTTTGGACTGGGAAAGATAAGTCTTCACCATGGATGAGCAATTGAGCAAATCGGTCGCTGCAGGCTTTATCAACTCTTCGAAAGAAACCTTATCTACAGAGCCACAAGATTAGTCAACTGGTCCACAACCTTGAAAACTGCCATCTCCGATATTGAAGTCGATTATCAGGACATTGATGGAAGAACTTTGTTGGAAGTCCGGGATACGACAAAAAAGTTTAATTTGGTGTTATTGTTCATTTTACATACAAGCAAAAAGACGATCCAACAAAGGAAATTTAAGTCGCTACTACTCGTATTGAAACCATGTGGGTGATGTTGCTGTCGCTGTTCATCCTGAAGATCCCAGGTACAAGGATTGGGTTGGAAAGTAATTGGTTCATCCATTCATCCCTGACAGAAAAATCGTTGTCATTTCTGATGATTATGTTGATAGAGAAATTCGGTACAGGTGCCGTAAAAATTACTCCAGCTCATGATCCGAACGATTATGCATTAGGGCAAAAGCACAATCTTCAGTTTATCAATATTTTACAGATGATGGTATTATCAACTAAAACGGAGGAAAGTATCAAGGCTTGAAAAGATTCGAATGCAGAAGAATCATTGAAAGGACCTGAAGAAATGGATTGCTTAAGGATAAGAAAAACAACAAATGAGACTTGGTCTTTGTTCAAGATCAAAGGACGTTATCGAGCCCATTATCAGACCTCAATGGTATGTTGATGCACAGATATTCAAAGAGAATGATTGAAGCTGTCAAAACAAAAGAAATTAAAATCATTCCAGCTGAAGAGGAAGAAACATGGTTACAGATGGATCGGAAATTTAAGAGATTGGTGCATTTCCAGGCAGTTGTGGTGGGGACACAGAATCCCAGCATACTTGATCTCAAGAAAAGGAGAAAAACAGGCCGACACGTTGAACAAGAACAACTGGGTGCTGCTGGCTCATTAGAAGAGGCTTTGGAAAAAGCCTCTCAAAAGACTGCATTCCAAAGACGAAATTCAGCTCGAACAAGACCACGACGTCCTTGATACATGGTTCAGCTCGGGTCTTTTCCCTTTCTCCCCACTGAAATGGCCCGACACATAACACAAAGATTACAAAGCTTTCTTCCCAATCAAATGCTGTAACTGGCAAAGACATTATTTCTTTTGGGTCGCCAGAATGGTGATGATGTCATACTGGCTCACCGATAAAGCACCTTTCAATGAAGTTTTGCTTCTCACTTTGGTTTGCGACAGCGAAGGAAACAAGATGTCAAAAATCCAGAGGTAACGTCATTGATCCACTGGAAATTATTGAAGGCACAAGTTTGGACAACCTTATCAAAAAAATCAGAGACAGCAACTTATCCAAAGGAGAGCAAGACACTTCAGTTAAGAAACTCAAAGCATGATTCCCTCAAGGAATTTCTGAATGTGGTTCAGACGCTTTGAGGTTCGGCCTTTTGCTTACATGGTTCAAGGCAGCATTAACTTGAACATTACAGAATCATTTCATACAGAAAGTTCTGTAACAAGATTTGGAACTCTTTCAAGTTTGCGACCGATAAATTCGTCTTTATTAAAAAATTTGACGCTTCATTGATCAATCCACTAAGTGAAAGCTTCTGAACAGCTGGATTCTTTGCAAACTCAACAAGACCATCAGACAAGTTAATGAAAGTTTTGAAAAGTATACTTTGGTGAAGCTACAAACGCCTTTTACAATTTCTGGCTGTATGAGCTTTGTGACATTTATCTTGAAGCAACGAAGCCACTGTTTTCAATGGTAGCGCTGAAGAAAAGGAAAGAGCCGCTCTGACATTGTTTATTTGCCTCGAAACTGGAGTCCGACTGTTGCATCCCATGATGCCTTTATTTCTGAAGAGCTTTATCAAAAGCTTCCTCAATTGACGGTAAAGTTCAATCCATCACCAAAGCCAATTACCCAACTCCTCTCGACGAAAATAATGAAAAGCTCGCAAATTATTTCTTAGAAATTGAAAATCGGTGTTTGAAGTTGTCAATAAATCAGCCGCCACTTTCAGATCGATTGCTTCCAGTGTTAACATGCCACCTCAAATCAAGCCTGAAGCCTTTGTCATCACTGAAGATAAGATTATTGCAGAGCAAACTGATTTGCTTGCGACTCTTGGAAAGTGCAAAAGCGTGAAAGTTGTTGGTAACGAAGATCAGATTCCAAAAGGGTGCGGTATTGCTACAGTTGGCTCAACAAGACTTATCTGGAACTTGCCGCTCACATTGATGTAAAAAAAGAGCTTTAAAGATTAAACAAAAAGCTGGAAGAAAACACGAAGTTCAAGGAGACTCTCAGGTGAAAATGAACGACAAAAAACAGAGACAAGACCCATAGAAGGTCAGACAAGAACAAGACTCGCAATGGGAGAAGCTTTGCGATGAAGAGAAGGTCATTTGGGATCAATCGAGAAGATAAAGCAAATCAAGTGAGTAATTCAGTCAAACAAGCGAAACATAAGAATGATAAATGTGAATGAATCGACTGAACTTTTGAAAGAAATTAGTATCAATTAATAGCAGAAATCGAATGAAAAAGAATCAATAAATTCCAATAAATAAGATTATTCGTGAAAAACTAAATAAAGAATTTAATGATATTGAATTCAGAAAACCCAGAACATTTTAGGTGCAAAAGACAAAAAAATAGAAGATATTTTGTTTAAGAGAAGAGAATAATAAAAAAATATTCTTGTCTCATGAATTCATCTATCGGCAAAAAGCAGGGTGTCCTACAAATCCTCTGTGAGAGCTCTTCAGAAGCCACTCGAAAGCCACTAAAGATTTCAATGCATAAATGATTTCGCAAATGATGCTGAGTGACATTCTGCAAAATGCTCAGCAAATCCATGCACGCAATTCGCAACTTAGTCGTTTTGTCTAATCGTAAAAACTCAAGCAATCCGAGCAGTTTACCGTCAATAATTGTAACGAAGTCATTTCAAACTTTTCCTTCAACCCTCCATCATTATCGCCATATATTACAAACTAACAATCAGTCGCATCACCCTCCAGGTCTCCTTATTCTTTCTTAAAATTCGAACAAGGTATATGGAACAGAAAGGACTTCAAACTCTCTGGGAAACACTAAATTCTTTAACATAAAAAAAACTCTGTTAGAATTCAAGACTGCAACAAAATTTACATTCTCAAGAAAAAAGCTCTCAGGGCCACCGCTAATTAGAGAAATTAAGCGTACAGTCCATCAAACTAAACGATACTTCCACTTCTGTCTTAGGAAGATCTTCATATAGACCTCAGGCAAAAAAAATCTCAACTGGATAATGCCTCAGTTATGCCCCGACTCTCCAGTCGTGGCAGGCATACGTTCAATCCATTTAGCTCCACTTTTGATAATGGCAGTAAAGCAATTTATTTCAACCTGTAAAAAATTCCATTTTATCGCTCATCTTTTCACGACGAAAAAGATGACGATAAATAAGAAGATCGAAACAAGCTCATCAAACTCTAAAACAACAAAATGCTGAAAAATCATAAAAAAATTGAGCTAAAGAAAAGTAAACCAACGAATACATTGCCTTTCTCAGATAAAGAAAGTAAAAACTTGAAAATATCATGAAAGTCTTTGACTTAGATGATAACAAAGAAAAAACCACAAAATCTAAAGATAGAAACCTGCTCAAATAAAGCAAGAACATAAAGCCTCGCTTAAACCTTTAAAAAGATGCCTTGTATGACAACTGACTACGAGCAATCCAGTTTATTTGCATGAGAGCCATCCAAAAACATCGGGCAATCATCACAACAGTCCAAAAGTCTTTTAAAAAGACTTCCAAGTATGAAGCTCATGATGAGGGAGTTTTATCTCATAATGTCGCCTTTAAGATCAAAGATATCGATGATAAGACAAAAAATGTTCTGAATCAGATTTTTTCTTCTGCGTCTACAACTCCTGGTGCAGGTAAGATGAAAATTGGATTTAATTTGAAGAATGGGACAAAGATTAGTAAGAAAAAAGGCTAAAAAACTTAAAACAACATTGCTTCTAAAATATTTGTGAACTATGAAGAGGTAAAGTAGGATTTTTAAACGCTTTCAGATGAAGATATGTAAAAGGAAGATGGGCTCACCATACAAATCAACTTAAAAATATTTATGATCATGGCAAAGGGCTTAAATCAGCGCTGAAAATACCATTGAAGTAATTCGAAATCATTCTTAAAAATTCAGTAACCGAGAAGAACAAAGAAAATATCCCTGTCGAAAAAAATTTCAGCAATTCCAAACATTTAGATTTACTAACTTTCGATAAAAACCATTTAAAGACAGAACTCATCAAGGTCGAACATAGCCAACAAAAATTCAAGAAATAACTTTAAGCAATGCATCGATAAGGATATGCTTCGCACAAAGAAAGAATCATCCGAATCTTTTCAAACATAAAAAAGCCACCTTAATACTGAGGAATACGAATGCAATAAAATAGTTGAAGACTCAAATGAAAATACAGACAGAAACCTTGAAAGGGAAGAACCATTCAAAAAAATATTTTAAGCCTTGACCAAAAATAAATGACATGAAAAATATGAATATCAATTGAGTGAGAATCAAACAAAACTCTGCCTGCGAAATCTTGTGCCGATGTTTTATCAGTATTTTTCTTGTTTATTTTTTGAAATTTTTATATGTTTTGCTTGTCCACTGCTTAATCGGAAGTTCGACACTTTTACGAAAGCTTTTAACTTTTGAATGCAGCATGCCTTATTGTAATGTTTTTGCCTGGAAGTTTTTCCTCTTAATTCCTGATGAAGTCGGGCTTACTTCATCGTTTTCTTGTTTTTTAGTTTCATTGCAATTTTGTTTGCATTACTGTTATTTATACCCTCTTCGATATTTGGGTGTTAATTCATTCTCTTAAATATTGTTGGCTTGATGCAGAAACCTTTTTTAGCAGTAAAGTATCAGAATTTCTCGCATAGTGTCTTTTTAATTACTTTTGTGATAAATGACAAGAATTTTCTTCTCTTGCTCTTTATCAACTTCACTGTCATACATCTTCTCTATTTTAAGGATCAATTCGTTTTAGAGACATTTTTAAAACATCTTTGAAAAGTTTTTGTTAGCTCTTACTTTCTCTGAGCCTTTGTTTGGCTGAGATTTGATATGTAAAGCGGATAAAATTTGAGCCTCTGAATCTTGATAAGGTTGACTAAAATATTTGACTGTGTGACAATTGTATGATTTTGACTTGTTTGCTTTTCTTGAAATTCTTGACCTTTACATATTTCGATAAGCCAAAGGAAAACTATTGTCTTGGTTGACTTCGCTTGTGGAATTTGCAATTTAATGCGATTAAATTCATCAATCAATTCTTCACGCTCATTTACTCGGGTTTCTTACACTTGATTCTGATCATAAAAGAACGGTCTTTTGAAGATTTTTTGTTTTCGGATGAATAAATTTACTGGCATTATTGGGTGCAAGTTGATGGATTGTATAGTTTTCTTCATTATTTTATTAACTTTTTCTTTTAATGTAGTACGAATTCTACATTTTTACTTACTTGAGTTTTTTTGTAAATTGGTTAAAAACTCTGACTCTTAATTTTCACAGTCAAACTAATGTACTTAAGCTATTGTAGGTTCTCGCATTCCTTTGCTGTCTTTAGTGATAATTACTAGATTTGAACACTATCTTCCTGGCAAAAATCTGCTTCTATCTAAGAGATTTCATCTAAAGACTTTTTATTTTTTTGTGGAACATTGTTGACTGAATCAGATCACCATTAAAGTCATAACTTTAATACACGATTTTTTTGCTTTATTTTACAGCGGGGACGTTTTAAAATGTGTATGTCTTTTTTTTTTACTCACCTTACTGTTTGTCTTTGATATTTAATACCAAGCAGGAATATCATGTTTTCTGAGTCGATAGGCTTTTTCCCAAAAAATCTTCACATTCTTGAACTTAACCAGTTTTTTTGTAATGGATGCATTCTTTTTATTTTCTCTGAATGTTAACTCGCTTTTTTAAAACTGGTAGTGGATTTAGTTTTTATCCTTACTTTCTTTGAAAAAGCATTTTGATTATTTTTTAGCGTACTTACTTGAACCGGCTGAGCTCATAAGCATTATTCTTATGGTGAATATATTTGGTTTCCTTGCGGCCATGAAAAGATGAAATGAGCGAATTTCTTGATTATACTTGACTTGAAAGTCTGTTTAACGTCATGGCTTTACCTCTTTACACTTGGGTATTCTTCCCTTCCGATTTAAGTCTTATATTAACTTTTAGACCGAGTTACTGAATATGAATGTCTTTTCTAGACATTTGAACAACCTTGACTTGAAATCGTTATGGTTCTTCGATACCACATGAACTTAGTAAAGGAGCTTTTGTCAAATCAATAAAATTATGTCCATACTACTCAATCTCCATACTTTTTCATTCATTTGTTTACATCCTTACATTGCAGTCTTAAAAATGACTTGTTAACTGATTTCAGTGACGCCTTCATCCAATTAAAAATAAACTTTTGTTAAACTTGTTTTCATTGCATTGAATAGAATTGAAACTGTTTTTGCGTTGAATCTCCTCATGTTTTTTTAAGTCCTATTTTTCCATAAAGTTTTCGATTATCAAAAATGTTCTTTTAAAACTTTCATCAAACGAATACACTTTTTTATTCAATAGACTAAAATAAGTCTGCATCAAAACATTAAATAAATGACCTATAAAAAAACAAAAAACTCTAACATAATAACATCTTATATATTTTTTTCAGTGGTAGATTACCTTGTTAAACTGGGGAGTACTTGGTTCATTCGGATAACTCCATTCTGCCTAACAACTATTCCTGGAAGTGGCAAAGGCATAGGATACCTGGAAGTCGATTTCCTATGCAACAGAGGATAGTTCTCAATAGTGACAGGTTCTGCACGCTCCGCAATTACGTTATTTTCAATTGGGACAGTTGACTCGGACTGATCGCATCAAAGGAACAAACTCTCGATGGTTCATGTTCACATCATTTAAAATGTATCTTTCACTTGTTGCATTTGGTACTAACACAGAGTATGTCTTTTGAATATTTGACCCAAGAGGAAGGAACAGATTTTACTATGAATCAATTTTTTTTATTGTTGCTCCACTCTGGTCCTGAATTGTTTTGTTTGAAGAATTTTTGGTATCGAAGATAAGCTGATGTCGATTGTACGATCGATTAGTTTCAGGGTATTTTTTTGTATCTTTTTCTCTGTATTGGGTTCGGGGTTCGATGTAAGCTTCGTCTAAAACCTTGGAAGAGTCTCAAAAGATATGTCATATGGTCATGACTTTTTGTGAGCTTTCTTCGGTCTAAGACTGTCAATATGTTATCGATAGGTGTCGAAATCTCTAAAATTAGGTTCTCAGCCCAAAAGTGAAATTAAGGACTCCATTTTGAAGCAATTAAACATCATAAAGTTGAACGGCTTTGGTAACTGAGCGTTATTCATCATAAACATTTCCATAACTGAACTCTTGAAACTTGTTTTTATTGTACTGGAGACAATTTTCAAAAATTAAGTTCAGGGGTACGGAAGCTTAACTTTTGAGAACAAGATAATCGATAAGTTAGAGGCATTGTCAAATTGCAGACTTCCAGATTGGAAAGCTTATTGTACAAGTCTCTCGATTAAATATTGGATTTCCTCTTGACAATGTGCCATAAATCACCTACCATACTTTTTTCAACACTTTCCTTGAGTTTTTTATCCATTTTATCGAACTTTTGAGTTGAGGCTCCATCGCCACTGCTCAAGACAGAATCGTTGGTATTTTCAACACGATTGCTCTCGAAGGACTTGCTTAACCAGCATTTGACTTTCCCTTAAATATTAAAGCCAATCATATCAGAACTGATTTAAAAGTAGCCAAACTTTGAAAAAAACTCTTGAAAGGCAGTCAACGACTGTTTCAATACATATAGACACTCAACCTCGCTGAGAGTAAATCCCCGAACAAAAGTAAGCCTGTTCGGAATGTATTAAACCCAGACTGACATTTTGTGCATAGTCGAACAAAAATTTCTTTTCTCCTCAGTCAATTGCACACTATAGACCTTGACGATTGGTAAGTTGCTTTAGGAACGTTCCTTATAAATTAGGAGCTCCTCTCTGGCTTAAAGTTTTTTATCTTGCGTTAGGGATTTTTTTTATGCATATGACATTACCATTGTAGTAAATGGAAGTGTTTCCTTCCTTTTTGAACTCAGTCCATGTGTTTTTGGGGAACTCTATTGTTGATGTTTAGTGGCCCATGAATTTGATAAAGGTCTGATGAAAAATGTGTCAAAAGATTGTTGAGATGAGCGGTTATTAATTTTAATAGTAAATTTTAGCATTTCCCAATTAATATGAAGGAAATTTCATCTAAGTGTCAGACTAATGATGCTTGGCTTTGCTAATTAAATTCGTTCTTTTTAACATTCTAAATTTAATCATTTTAAGCATTCTAAATTTAATCATTTCGATTTCCACCAAATACATGCTCCCCAACATTGCACTTCCTTCAGGCCTCAACTAAAGACCACTTCATCCATCATTAAAGGCTAAATTATAGCTTTTGGAAAACTTCAAAAAGGTAACATTGGAAGAGTAAGAGAGTTGGCATATGCGCTCTAAAGTAGGACGCACAAATCCTTAACTTTATGGAAAGCTTTCATCTTTTGTCGATAACACAAAGAATAACCGAAATATTTTCTCTAACTCAGTATTAGACTCCGATTCTGATAATGAAGACCAAGAACCTGAAATAATTAACGTTGAAGATGACTTTGTCGAAGGCAAAGAATGGAACTCAGACGACTCGATTGACTACGACTCTGAGTAGAGGAAGACGTTTTAAATAAAATATGGCCGTCATACAGGTAAAGAAATAAGGTGTCTCGAAAGTAGGAGGCCAGAAAAAATAGCCTTCAAGGAATAAAGGGCAACTGCGAGCGAAGGAGCGTTTCTAACAAAAAAATCAACGCATCGACTCCCAATAACACCCACCAGTTTAAGCCATCAGTGGTGGCTCCAGTAAAAAAAGAATCATAAGCGAAAGGGAAAGGAACAGTCTCAAAGCCACAAGTTCACAAGAATTCAGCTATCGGAAAAACAAAGAATTCGATTCAGAATTGACCATTATGATATTCCGATCACCTTTGATGTTTTTAAGTTTTCAGTGCAAATATTTATTTTTGTAAGTGAGCTTTAAGGTTAATTTTGAGTATAAATTTTAGAGCGGATCGGGAATCAAATGAAAAACGCAGCAGCTGAACTCTTTTATACAAACAAAATTGAAGCATAAAAACCCAACGCTAAGGTTTTCTTCCAGTTCATTGGAACGTTTGAATCAACTGTATCAAAAATAAGTCACTATCAACTCCCACATCAGAATGACTTTAGTGAAGCAGTCACCTAAATAAGATATCTTCAAGCTGAGACCAAAATAAAAAATATTGGTCTTTGCCCAAATCGTTGAGGAGAACAAACATATCGAAGGGCAAATCAGGAAAATTACTCTCGAGCAGGCTCTCAAGTATGAGAATATTATGAAAAAGCAGCAGCAAAGATAATTCGAGAAAGTCAACATGATAGGTTCAAAGAACCAAACAACTGACGAAAAAGATGAAAAGAAAACAAAGACTACAATTTTCGGACAAAGAAATGGCGGTTTTTATTAGCATTTTTGATTTATTTGTTCATTATTTTAATTTAAGACTATACCAAAGAAATTGATCCTAAAGGCCAAAATTAAAAACGGATCACTGATCAATTAAAGAGTCCAAAATGTCCAAAAGCCCTTAAAGCCTGTTCCCTTGCATACTTGTACCTGTCAAAGCTAAGCTCTGAAACAGCATTTTCTAAACATTTGCTTGCCTCCATTTGCATTTGAATCTTGTCAAAAGATATGGTATTGCTGGGTTAGGTAGTTGGGGCTTAAATCAGACTTGAGAATGCTTTTTTGAAGCTCTTGCGGTGACATTTTAGCCTGAGGAGGTGGAGGAGGCTGAACAATAGATTACTTTTTGGGCTCAGTCTTTGAATTCATGGATCCAGGGTTTTTGACTTGCTTCATAATTAGATGAATTTTTTTTTGCAGTAAAGTTTTTCGCTTGGTTTGGTTGTCGTCCAGTTTTCCAAACCTGCTACATACTTAATAGAGCCTGAAAAGGATAAGGAAGTTCTGCATAGTGAATAGAAGTTACTTCAGCGATTTATTGGTTGACTTGGCCTTCTCTGAAATCATGATCAATTTTTGCGAACATGGATCAGTGTACTCTGTGATTTGCGGGATGTCAGAAGCCTCATTGATGGTGCCTCCAGCGGCTTGTTTCATTTTACCCATTTCCTTTTCGACTGACTTGATTAAGACTCCAGCTCTGCCTTTAGGTTGTTTAACCACTTCCTTATAAAAGAGTGATGGCTGTGGCCATATAGAATTTGTAGAGATAAAAGGACAGAAGAGGCTGGATTTACGAAAAATCATTAGCAGTCGTCTTGAAGGCGGCCACTTTCTAAAGTAACTCCATGCTGGTTTATCTTTTGTTTATATAAATCAAGATTATATCCAGAGTCTTTATACTTACTGCAAACAGAAATTTGCCATTAATTCTATACAATTCATCATCAAATCAATCAATCTGAGGATATAAACAGAAGATCAAAACTAATAAACATTTCAACTATCTTTCTCATCCTTCTCTTCAGTCTTGTGCTCTGGGTAATTCTTGCACACTTCTTCCCAAGTCGCCAATCATTACTCAAGTTGTCAACACTTTCTCCAAATCTCCCATGGTACTCTGATCTGTTTCATTGTGTGAAGCTCGCGTAAAGTTATTGTTGAGTCTTACAATGTTGTGTAATCCACTGTTATTGCGAATGGAATACCGATCTCGTCGGTTCTTGAGTACCTCTTACCGATTGACTGGCCAGTGTCGTCAACCTTGCATGTAAGAAGGCATTTCTTCATCTTCAGCTCTGGCTTTAAATCAATATTACTTAATTCATGGATGATATCACCGAATCTTGCGTCATTTTTGCAATGGCAGGATCGATACCTTGACGGGAGCAATTCTTGGCTTCAATACCAAGTAGTTCTCTTTTCATCTCATTCTGAATGTATGCTCCAACATGCATGACATGATTCTACCCAAACCGAATGATGGCTCGATGGACACTTGGAGTGTACTTTCTTACATCACATTCACAATTTTTTGTTCAAAGCTCACGTGATCTTTTGTAAGCTTCCAATCTGTTCCATTTGCATTAACAATAATGACTGATCAGCTTCAAATTTTGTCTTAAGTGAGCCTTTGTTCTTCCGTAGCATTTCCAAGTGTGAAATGACAGCTTGGGAGTCTTTCTTGAACTCCTTTCCGATAACCTTTCTGTCAAAACGACTGAAGTTTGAAGCTCAGGTCTCGCTTCCTTGAATCTTCTTGAAGCAACGAGTTGGTTCCTGATCCCAAAGTATGGTGAGTCAAATCATAAGCTGACCTGTCGGCACATCCAACAATTAAACCCATCCAGCTCCAGTCAAGGCTTCAGCATCCCAACAGTCGCATGCGTAATGGGCCATTTAATCTTTCAAATGTTGTCTGAATCTAACGTATCTCTCTGTTTCAAGTCCAACATCCTTCAAGAAGAGAAGATTTGACAATGAAGTATCCCAATGTTTTCGTTATCAACAATTTCTTTAACAGCCTCTCCGATTGAAATCCATTCTGGCTCGCCCATTTTTTATTGGATTTCTCTGCTGTAAAGTGGAAGCTTGATGTGGCAATACTCTTGAATTTCTTGTGACTCTTATCAAGAGGATCAACAAAGTGTTCAATTTCAGCCATCTGGAATTCTCTGACTCTAAGTAAGGCGTTTCTTGGAGCAATTTCGTTTCTGAACCCAAGACCAATCTGAGCAGCTGCGAATGGTAATTCTTCCCCATGTAATCAGAAAGTTTGTTGAAGTTGACGAACATTCCTTGGGCAGTTTAAGGCCTCAGGTATCCAGTGAGATTGGTTGATGGGCCGATTTAAGTCTTGAACATCAAGTTGAATGAAGTGGTTCTGAGAGATCGTTTTCCGGTTTCAGTAGCCTTGATTTTGTACTTGAGGATGATTTGGTGGAGTTCCTCTTTGGTATAAGCATCGATATTGATGATGATTTTTTTGATTTAGTGTTTTTCTTCTTCGGAGAGTTTTCCCTTTCGAGTTTATTCAAGAACTTCAGTAATGATTTTGTCGGCCCTGTAACCTTGCCCAGTCTTGACATCCTTAACAAGAACATCAGCGAACTTGGCAACGTGCCCGGAATGTTCGAGGACAACATGAGGAGTGATACAAGTACAGTTGATTTCGAGCATATCTTCTTCAAGAACAAAGAATTCCCTCCAAAGATTGTTCAATATTGTTCTTGATAGCACAACCAACTGGCCCGAAGTCATAAAGTCCAGCACAACTCCGTAGATATCAAATCCTTGGAAAAGACATATCTTCGCTTGATAAGATCATCAAGGAGTTTTGTTTTTGGCCATTTCCTACTCATAAGACATAGCGTTACCTTTTTGCCCGATACCTCCATCCTGATTATTATGTTTTATATATATTAGATCTAATATTTTCACCAAAGATCGCAATATCATTTGCTTATTATTATGATAACCCCTTTATGCCAGGAACTCCTTTCTTTTATATATTTTCATTCCTTATTATCCCATTTTATTTCAGGCTTATTCTCATTTTCCTTTATTTTGAGCTATTCTTTTTGCTAAACTTCTTTAATTTTGCTCAGCTTCTTTAATTTGCTAAACTTCTTTAATTAAATTCATAGAACATTATCCCTCCATGAAACCCGATTATAAAAGGTTCACTCAAAACCGATAAATTTTTCCTCGCGATGAAGAATTCAACTCGAACAGACTCATTTGCGGTCATCTGAACAGAATCAAGTCCCAAACCGATATTTAAACCTACCTAAAAAACAGAGCCAAAATAAATCCATGGTCTGCTCCCTCGCCAGAGCAACCGCTGTTTTTGCAGGCAGGAAGATATTCCGAAGAATGAAGTCAAATAGAAGCTGAATAAAATTGAGTCCACCTTTGAAAAAACAAAAAATCTTGTGAAAGCCCTTGAAATAATTGAAATCGTCCTCCCCACTGATAAAAACTTGTGATCTGTAAAATTGTGTGTATATTTTATCAATAAACAGACAAAATAAGAAAAATACAAAATTAGCGATCATGCGTCAAGTTTGGCTTTTATATAGCGGTTCGCTTCGTTGAGAGTTCTCGATACATCCTCATAATGTTTAATAGCGGATTGAGACTCAAATGATGTCTTTTACTTAAAGATTTTTGAGAAATTCAAAGCTGATCTGGTTGTACTCAAGACATGACATATCCAAATATAATCCTTTCCTGATAAAAGTTAAATTTTTGTAAACTTAACCACTTTCCCCTTGTCCTTGCTCATTTGGGATCCCGACTTGTTCATTGACGTCAACTATGTTAAGGGAGCAGGTCTCTTGATCGCCTCGTAAATTTCCTCAACCGTCTTCTCAACTTCCAACGAAATCAGCTTGCTCGAAGCTCCTTGTTTAATTTCAAAACTGTTATAATCTTCGCTTTGGAGCTTCCTTCTTTTTCAGTGTATTCTCGGTAACTTAAATTTATTGATAGACAATTATGCCCCGAACTATTTATTATTCATTACTTTGTCAACTGAATGTGCAATAATCGCCATATGAAGCTTTTTCTTCAAAGTCTGTTGTCCGCCCACAATTGCAATTATGTTTTGGTCTTTTGTCAGTAAGCTTTTGATCAATTACTGTTCATCTGTCTCGATATTTTGCTGGAACTGAACTTTTTCCCATCAATTATCTTGTTTAAGATGTTTTTTGGCAGATTTGTTTCGATTGACGTGCCAGTATCAAAGTATTCTTGTTTTTCATTTGAATGATTGGCGATTTATAAAGTTTATTGAAGGGCACAAACAGATGAGAATGTGCAGTCATCTGTTGTGGTTTGGAGGAAACGTTTTCGGTTTGAAATTCCTAAGTGCAGTATTTAACAATCAGTGGCTGGCCAGGTGAATAATCTGATTTGGATAAATTTAAGATGCTTGATTGATGTCTTTATCATCCATTTTTTCAGTTTGGTTGAAACTGCTTTTTGTCTGCTTTATAGCTAGAGGCGGGTCATTATTCTTTGAAGTTAAAGACAACTTGGACATGTTCAAGGAAGGGGACGATTTGCGATCAAAGCCTTTCTTGGGAGAAGTCTTTTTGGGCATGCTTCTCAATATGCTTTCCTATTTTTTCGTCGACATTTCATGCATAGAATTGAAATTTTTCTTGTACTCTTGGTAAGACCTTTATATTTCTTCCTCTTCCTTCCTCAACTGCTGATATATCTTTTCAATCTATGACCGTCTCCGACTCAAATCATTAAAATTGCTCCTAACAACAGAGTCAACAATCGGCTCATATGAACGATTGAGTGCATAAGGAACTTACTTATCAAGGACGAACGAACCTTACGGTAAGAGTTTTTGCGACTGATTGTTATGAGTCGTTTTTGTCATGTTCAAAAAGTAATTGTAACTCAGCGATTCATCTTATGAATCCACCCTGCGAGGCTCTTCAAGGTAAATTCTGTTCTTCGAAGTGTTCGAACGCTTGAAGTTGCTCTGCTGGCTCTACTGGCGAGGAATAAACTCATGAATGCTAGATTCCTTCATTTCGGACTCCTGCTCAATTATCGGCCTGATTTTGTGCTATTCACTCACAATAAGAATATTGTTGCTGGAGCATCGATTCTGCGTCTGAGCGATTCATGAGCGGTCTTTCAGTCTGAATGGAGCTGGATGCAAATTATCAAAATTGTTAGTACCGTAGCTGACAGACTCATTAAAGAACTTGTCGTTAGTTTTGTGGAATGGCATCAAAAGATTTTTATATGGTGGCATATGAAGCCGGCCGGATATGATTGATGTTGTTTGTTATGTTCCTCGACGCCTGGCTGATATCCTCAAGTTTTTTTCTCAGGTTTTATTTAAATTAATTCGTTTTTGTTTAGTAATTAGTCAATTTAAGAGATACGACTGAAGTCAAATGATTTTATTTAGGTTTTTTTGCACTTTAATGTTAGTGTTTGTCTGTTTCTCGTGATTGGAATTCGATTCAGCTCATTGTCGCAATAAACTTTGCGCTTTTGTTGCATCGATTACATGATAACTGATCTTACTGAATGATCGGATTGAGGATATTACTGAATGATTGGATTGATGATCTTATGGAATGATCGTGTGATTAAGAATACAGCTAGGATGTTTGCTTATAGTATC
>WJBH02000113.1:0-66237 GCA_013167095.2 Daphnia sinensis | reverse complement strand
GGTCGGGTAGGGCCACAGGGTAATCGGGGAGGGCATGTATGTGTGGGTCGGGTACACGTGGGTAGGGCTAACACTATGCTTGTGGCTTTCACACGTCAATTGCCTGTCCGACAGCTAATTAACCTACATGGTGAACCTAACTTAGGCGGCAATTGACAATTAAATAACTCACGAATCTTTGACAAATTAATCTTAAAATGCATGGAATCCGACTAATTTTAACATTCTGAGTAGATCTAGACTTGTCCCATTGTTCTACGATGTACCGTTCAGAAGTTAGCTAATTTGCATAATAATTAACTTAGAAAAATGGCGATAACTCACGAATCTTTGACAAATTAATCTTAAAATGCATGGAATCCGACTAATTTTAACATTCTGAGTCGATCTAGACTTGTCCCATTGTTCTACGATGTACCGTTCAAAAGTTAGTTATTTTGCCCTGTCTTTGCCGTAGCGAGATGAAACTTTCCTTTCCAACACAACCTATCCCCACCCCCTAAATGGTTTTTATTAATTTTTTTCTAAATTATACAAAATTTTCATCCAAAAATACTTCAATTAGACTAATTTTAACATTCTGAGTCGATCTAGACTTGTCCCATTGTTCTACGATGTACCGTTCAGAAGTTAGCTAATTTGCATAATAATTAACTTAGAAAAATGGCGATAACTCACGAATCTTTGACAAATTAATCTTAAAATGCATGGAATCCGACTAATTTTAACATTCTGAGTCGATCTAGACTTGTCCCATTGTTCTACGATGTACCGTTCAGAGTTAGCTAATTTGCATAATAATTAACTTAGAAAAATGGCGATAACTCACGAATCATTGACAAATTAATCTTAAAATGCATGGAATCCGACTAATTTTAACATTCTGAGTCGATCTAGACTTGTCCCATTGTTCTACGATGTACCGTTCAGAAGTTAGCTAATTTGCATAATAATTAACTTAGAAAAATGGCGATAACTCACGAATCTTTGACAAATTAATCTTAAAATGCATGGAATCCGACTAATTTTAACATTCTGAGTCGATCTAGACTTGTCCCATTGTTCTACGATGTACCGTTCAGAAGTTAGCTAATTTGCATAATATTAACTTAGAAAAATGGCGATAACTCACGAATCTTTGACAAATTAATCTTAAAATGCATGGAATCCGACTAATTTTAACATTCTGAGTCGATCTAGACTTGTCCCATTGTTCTACGATGTACCGTTAAGAAGTTAGCTAATTTGCATAATAATTAACTTAGAAAAATGGCGATAACTCACGAATCTTTGACAAATTAATCTTAAAATGCATGGAATCCGACTAATTTTAACATTCTGAGTCGATCTAGACTTGTCCCATTGTTCTACGATGTACCGTTCAGAAGTTAGCTAATTTGCATAATAATTAACTTAGAAAAATGGCGATAACTCACGAATCTTTGACACAATTAATCTTAAAATGCATGGAATCCGACTAATTTTAACATTCTAGTCGATCTAGACTTGTCCCATTGTTCTACGATGTACCGTTAAGAAGTTAGCTAATTTGCATAATAATTAACTTAGAAAAATGGCGATAACTCACGAATCTTTGACAAATTAATCTTAAAATGCATGGAATCCGACTAATTTTAACATTCTGAGTCGATCTAGACTTGTCCCATTGTTCTACGATGTACCGTTCAGAAGTTAGCTAATTTGCATAATAATTAACTTAGAAAAATGGCGATAACTCACGAATCTTTGACAAATTAATCTTAAAATGCATAGAATCCGATTTTAACATTCTGAGTCGATCTAGACTTGTCCCATTGTTCTACGATGTACCGTTCAGAAGTTAGCTAATTTGCATAATAATTAACTTAGAAAAATGGCGATAACTCACGAATCTTTGACAAATTAATCTTAAAATGCATGGAATCCGACTAATTTTAACATTCTGAGTAGATCTAGACTTGTCCCATTGTTCTACGATGTACCGTTCAGAAGTTAGCTAATTTGCATAATAATTAACTTAGAAAAATGGCGATAACTCACGAATCTTTGACAAATTAATCTTAAAATGCATGGAATCCGACTAATTTTAACATTCTGAGTCGATCTAGACTTGTCCCATTGTTCTACGATGTACCGTTCAGAAGTTAGCTAATTTGCACATTAATTAACTTAGAAAAATGGCGATAACTCACGAATCTTTGACAAATTAATCTTAAAATGTATGGAATCCGACTTATTTTAACATTCTGAGTCGATCTAGACTTGTCCCATTGTTCTACGAAGTACCGTTCAGAAGTTAGCTAATTTGCATAATAATTAACTTAGAAAAATGGCGATAACTCACGAATCTTTGACAAATTAATCTTAAAATGCATGGAATCCGACTAATTTTAACATTCTGAGTCGATCTAGACTAGTCCCATTGTTCTACGATGTACCGTTCAAAAGTTAGTTATTTTGCCCTGTCTTTGCCGTAGCGAGATGAAACTTTCCTTTCCAACACAACCTATCCCCACCTCCTAAATGGTTTTTATTAATTTTTTTCTAAATTATACAAAATTTTCATCCAAAAATACTTCAATTAGACTAATTTTAACATTCTGAGTCGATCTAGACTTGTCCCATTGTTCTACGATGTACCGTTCAGAAGTTAGCTAATTTGCATAATAATTAACTTAGAAAAATGGCGATAACTCACGAATCTTTGACAAATTAATCTTAAAATGCATGGAATCCGACTAATTTTAACATTCTGAGTCGATCTAGACTTGTCCCATTGTTCTACGATGTACCGTTCAGAAGTTAGCTAATTTGCATAATAATTAACTTAGAAAAATGGCGATAACTCACGAATCTTTGACAAATTAATCTTAAAATGCATGGAATCCGACTAATTTTAACATTCTGAGTCGATCTAGACTTATCCCATTGTTCTACGATGTACCGTTCAGAAGTTAGCTAATTTGCATAATAATTAACTTAGAAAAATGGCGATAACTCACGAATCTTTGACAAATTAATCTTAAAATGCATGGAATCCGACTAATTTTAACATTCTGAGTCGATCTAGACTTGTCCCATTGTTCTACGATGTACCGTTCAGAAGTTAGCTAATTTGCATAATAATTAACTTAAAAAATGGCGATAACTCACGAATCTTTGACAAATTAATCTTAAAATGCATCGAATCCGACTAATTTTAACATTCTGAGTCGATCTAGACTTGTCTTATTGTTCTACGATGTACCGTTCAGAAGTTAGCTAATTTGCATAATAATTAACTTAGAAAAATGGCGATAACTCACGAATCTTTGACAAATTAATCTTAAAATGCATGGAATCCGACTAATTTTAACATTCTGAGTCGATCTAGACTTGTCCCATTGTTCTACGATGTACCGTTAGAAGTTAGCTAATTTGCATAATAATTAACTTAGAAAAATGGCGATAACTCACGAATCTTTGACAAATTAATCTTAAAATGCATGGAATCCGACTAATTTTAACATTCTGAGTCGATCTAGACTTGTCCCATTGTTCTACGATGTACCGTTCAGAAGTTAGCTAATTTGCATAATAATTAACTTAGAAAAATGGCGATAACTCACGAATCTTGACAAATTAATCTTAAAATGCATGGAATCCGACTAATTTTAACATTCTGAGTCGATCTAGACTTGTCCCATTGTTCTACGATGTACCGTTAGAAGTTAGCTAATTTGCATAATAATTAACTTAGAAAAATGGCGATAACTCACGAATCTTTGACAAATTAATCTTAAAATGCATGGAATCCGACTAATTTTAACATTCTGAGTCGATCTAGACTTGTCCCATTGTTCTACGATGTACCGTTCAGAAGTTAGCTAATTTGCATAATAATTAACTTAGAAAAATGGCGATAACTCACGAATCTTTGACAAATTAATCTTAAAATGCATGGAATCCGACTAATTTTAACATTCTGAGTCGATCTAGACTTGTCCCATTGTTCTACGATGTACCGTTCAGAAGTTAGCTAATTTGCATAATAATTAACTTAGAAAAATGGCGATAACTCACGAATCTTTGACAAATTAATCTTAAAATGCATGGAATCCGACTAATTTTAACATTCTGAGTCGATCTAAACTTGTCCCATTGTTCTACGATGTACCGTTCAGAAGTTAGCTAATTTGCACATTAATTAACTTAGAAAAATGGCGATAACTCACGAATCTTTGACAAATTAATCTTAAAATGCATGGAATCCGACTAATTTTAACATTCTGAGTAGATCTAGACTTGTCCCATTGTTCTACGATGTACCGTTCAGAAGTTAGCTAATTTGCATAATAATTAACTTAGAAAAATGGCGATAACTCACGAATCTTTGACAAATTAATCTTAAAATGCATGGAATCCGACTAATTTTAACATTCTGAGTCGATCTAGACTTGTCCCATTGTTCTACGATGTACCGTTCAAAAGTTAGTTATTTTGCCCTGTCTTTGCCGTAGCGAGATGAAACTTTCCTTTCCAACACAACCTATCCCCACCCCCTAAATGGTTTTTATTAATTTTTTTCTAAATTATACAAAATTTTCACTCAAAAATACTTCAATTAGACTAATTTTAACATTCTGAGTCGATCTAGACTTGTCCCATTGTTCTACGATGTACCGTTAAGAAGTTAGCTAATTTGCATAATAATTAACTTAGAAAAATGGCGATAACTCACAAATCTTTGACAAATTAATCTTAAAATGCATGGAATCCGACTAATTTTGAGATTCTGCGTCGATCTAGACTTGTCCCATTGTTCTACGATGTACCGTTAAGAAGTTAGCTAATTTGCATAATAATTAACTTAGAAAAATGGCGGTAACTCACGAATCTTTGACAATTAATCTTAAAATGCATGGAATCCGACTAATTTTAACATTCTGAGTCGATCTAGACTTGTCCCATTGTTCTACGATGTACCGTTCAGAAGTTAGCTAATTTGCATAATAATTAACTTAAAAAATGGCGATAACTCACGAATCTTTGACAAATTAATCTTAAAATGCATCGAATCCGACTAATTTTAACATTCTGAGTCGATCTAGACTTGTCTTATTGTTCTACGATGTACCGTTCAGAAGTTAGCTAATTTGCATAATAATTAACTTAGAAAAATGGCGATAACTCACGAATCTTTGACAAATTAATCTTAAAATGCATGGAATCCGACTAATTTTAACATTCTGAGTCGATCTAGACTTGTCCCATTGTTCTACGATGTACCGTTAAGAAGTTAGCTAATTTGCATAATAATTAACTTAGAAAAATGGCGATAACTCACGAATCTTTGACAAATTAATCTTAAAATGCATGGAATCCGACTAATTTTAACATTCTGAGTCGATCTAGACTTGTCCCATTGTTCTACGATGTACCGTTCAGAAGTTAGCTAATTTGCATAATAATTAACTTAGAAAAATGGCGATAACTCACGAATCTTTGACAAATTAATCTTAAAATGCATGGAATCCGACTAATTTTAACATTCTGAGTCGATCTAGACTTGTCCCATTGTTCTACGATGTACCGTTCAGAAGTTAGCTAATTTGCATAATAATTAACTTAGAAAAATGGCGATAACTCACGAATCTTTGACAAATTAATCTTAAAATGCATGGAATCCGACTAATTTTAACATTCTGAGTCGATCTAGACTTGTCCCATTGTTCTACGATGTACCGTTCAGAAGTTAGCTAATTTGCACATTAATTAACTTAGAAAAATGGCGATA
The DNA here is from genome assembly GCA_013167095.2 of Daphnia sinensis. NCBI lineage: Eukaryota > Metazoa > Arthropoda > Branchiopoda > Diplostraca > Daphniidae > Daphnia > Daphnia sinensis. The sequence continues at coordinate 60,461 of WJBH02000113.1, read as the reverse complement.
ACTCACGAATCTTTGACAAATTAATCTTAAAATGTATGGAATCCGACTAATTTTAACATTCTGAGTCGATCTAGACTTGTCCCATTGTTCTACGAAGTACCGTTCAGAAGTTAGCTAATTTGCATAATAATTAACTTAGAAAAATGGCGATAACTCACGAATCTTTGACAAATTAATCTTAAAATGCATGGAATCCGACTAATTTTAACATTCTGAGTCGATCTAGACTTGTCCCATTGTTCTACGATGTACCGTTCAAAAGTTAGTTATTTTGCCCTGTCTTTGCCGTAGCGAGATGAAACTTTCCTTTCCAACACAACCTATCCCCACCCCCTAAATGGTTTTTATTAATTTTTTTCTAAATTATACAAAATTTTCACTCAAAAATACTTCAATTAGACTAATTTTAATATTCTGAGTCGATCTAGACTTGTCCCATTGTTCTACGATGTACCGTTAAGAAGTTAGCTAATTTGCATAATAATTAACTTAGAAAAATGGCGATAACTCACAAATCTTTGACAAATTAATCTTAAAATGCATGGAATCCGACTAATTTTGAGATTCTGCGTCGATCTAGACTTGTCCCATTGTTCTACGATGTACCGTTAAGAAGTTAGCTAATTTGCATAATAATTAACTTAGAAAAATGGCGGTAACTCACGAATCTTTGACAAATTAATCTTAAAATGCATGGAATCCGACTAATTTTAACATTCTGAGTCGATCTAGACTTGTCCCATTGTTCTACGATGTACCGTTCAGAAGTTAGCTAATTTGCATAATAATTAACTTAGAAAAATGGCGATAACTCACGAATCTTTGACAAATTAATCTTAAAATGCATGGAATCCGACTAATTTTAACATTCTGAGTCGATCTAGACTTGTCTTATTGTTCTACGATGTACCGTTCAGAAGTTAGCTAATTTGCATAATAATTAACTTAGAAAAATGACGATAACTCACGAATCTTTGACAAATTAATCTTAAAATGCATGGAATCCGACTAATTTTAACATTCTGAGTCGATCTAGACTTGTCCCATTGTTCTACGATGTACCGTTAAGAAGTTAGCTAATTTGCATAATAATTAACTTAGAAAAATGGCGATAACTCACGAATCTTTGACAAATTAATCTTAAAATGCATGGAATCCGACTAATTTTAACATTCTGAGTCGATCTAGACTTAACCCATTGTTCTACGATGTACCGTTCAGAAGTTAGCTAATTTGCATAATAATTAACTTAGAAAAATGGCGATAACTCACGAATCTTTGACAAATTAATCTTTAAATGCATGGAATCCGACTAATTTTGAGATTCTTCGTCTATCTAGATTTGTCCCATTGTTCTACGATGTACCGTTTAGAAGTTAGCTAATTTGCATTATAATTAACATAAAAAATTGCTCGCGAATCTTTATAATTTAACAGATTATAATTAAATATTTTTATTTTCTTCTACAATGCTTCTAAATTTCAAAATCTTGTTTTATTTCACATAAGATTACTTTTAACCTAATCATTAAAAGAAAAGTCTACAAATCATCGTACAAATTATCTTGCTCGAACCATCTGGCAACGCTGTTTCTTCCATCTAAATTGTCTAACATGGATATTTTCTTTCACTAAATTTAAAGATTGTTGGTGGCAATGATGGCTGCAAAAAGCACAGATTTCAAAGTAGGCATAATTTTTTTTCGTAGTCTGTGCAACAAGTAAGATTCAAAAACTCTTTCTCTGGAAAATTTGAAAAAATCTGGAAATGCCATTCAATGTATTTACGTACGAGTATATGCAGTTTAAGTTGTGATTCTTAAGAATTTCTGTCTTCTTTCTTTAAGCCGCACAGAATGAAATTCAACAGTATACCAAGGAAAAGGGTTGGTGAATTGAATGTGTTGAAAAATCTGACAGTTCCTCTGGTCCAGGTATAGAGAGAGATTTTTTATATCCAGTGTGTTTAAGTTTATCAATACTGTTATTCTTTTTTCATTTCTCAAATTGCAGGCACCTGTGTTTCTGAGTTTTTTCTTTGACTGGTAGGGCACGGCAAACACCTCAGTAGAGAGCTTGAAAGATGTTGGGTGGTTTTGGTTACGCACTTCAGACTGACAAATCACTTAACCTAGTACATTGATGACATTGCAGTTACCAACCAATTTAGCCAGGCAAAATTAAATCAATAGCATTCGGTAAAATTGTTGCTGTTCAGGCTCATTGCTTTTATTTTAATTTATTAGCATCTATAGGAGTCTTGACTGTTCGCTCCCTAATGTTTCCAGTAGTAGTCAAAGCCCAAAGAAATAACAAACAACGTGCAAGAATTTCTAGTCCTTCGGCAAAAGATGACAGATGCTGGGCAATCTGGAAATGCCATTCAGTGTACTTGAGCATGTGCAATTTAAGTTGTAAATCTTAAGTATTTCTCTCTTCTTTCTTTAAGACGCACTGATTGACAGATAGTGAAGAAATTCAACAGTTCACCAAGGAGAAGGGATTGAATTTGTTGAAAAATCAGATGATTTCCCTTGTCCAGGTATACAGATACTTTTTTTATATCCAGTGTGTTTTAATTTATTAATACTGTTATTTTTTTATTGGTTTCTTAAATTGCAGGCACCTGTGTTAATGAGATTTTTCTTTGCCTTAAATGGCATGGCAAAAACCTCAGTAAAGAGCACAAAAGATGAAGGTTTGTTTTGGTTCACTGATCTTATAATCTGCGACCCATATTGCACACTGTTGATGCTAACTAGAATTACAGTGTGGGCTACCATTGAAGTAAAGTCATTCTTATTCTTTAGACCGACAAATCACTAAGCCTAGTATGTATAATCTGCTGATATTGCAGTTAGGAACCAATTCAGCCAGGCAAAATTACATTAATTGCATTAGGTTAAATTGTTGTTATTCAGGCTCATTGCTTTTATTACAATTTATTGGCATCTATAGGAGTCTTGACCGTTCTCTCCCTAATGTTTCCTGTAGTAGTCAAAGCCTAAAGAAATAACAAACAATATGCCAGAATTGCCAGTCCTTCGGCAAAAGATGACAGATGCTGGGCAATCTGGAAATGCTATTCAATGTACTTGAGCATGTTCAGTTTAGGTTCTAATTCTTAAATATTTCTTTTCTTCTTTTTTTAAGGCACACAGATGGCGTATGAAATTCAACAGTTCATGAAGGAGAAGGGATTGAATCTGTTTCAAAATTTTGCGGTTCCTCTGATCCAGGTATACAGATACATTTTATATATCCAGTGTGTCTTAGTTTATCAATACTGCCATTTTTTTGTTTCTTAAATTGCAGGCACCTGCGTTGATGAGTCTTTTCTTTGCCTTGAAGGGTATGGCAAACACGTCAGTAGAGAGCATGAAAGATGGAGGGTTGTTTTGGTTCACTGATCTTACAATCTGTGACCCATATTACATACTGCCAATGCTATCAAGCATTACAGTGTGGGCTACCATTGAAGTAAAGTCATTCTTCTTCAGACCAAGAAATCAATTCACCTAGTACGTTGATGACATTGCAGTTGGCAACCGATTTAGCCAGGCAAAATTCAATTAATTGCATTAGGTGAAATTGTTGCTATTCAGGCTCATTGCTTTTATAATAACTTATTGGCATCTGTAGGAGTCTTGACTGTTCGCTCCACAATGTTTCCTTCGGCAGTCAACGCCCAAAGAAATGCAGCCATAATGACCAACATGCCAAAATTGCTAGTCCTTCAGCAAAAGATGACAGATGCTAGACAAACTGGAAATGCCATTCGATGTACTTGAGCATATGCAGTTTAAGTTGTAATTCTTAAGTATTTCTGTCTTCTTTCTTTTAGGCTCACAGATGGTGATGAAATTCAACAGTTCATGAAGGGGAAGGGATTGAATCCGTTTGATAGTTTGACGGTCCCTCTGATCCAGGTATACAGATACATTTTTTATGTCTAGTGTGTTTTAGTTTTTCTATACTGTTATTCTTTTTTCATTTCTTAAGTTGCAGGCACCTGTGTTTACGAGTTTTTTCTTTGCCTTAAAGGGCATGGCAAACACGTTAGTAGAGAGCATGAAAGATGGAGGGTTGTTTTGGTTTACTGATCTTACAATCTGTGACCCATGTAACACACTGTCGATGCTAACTAGCATTACAGTGTGGGCTGCCATTAAAGTAAAGTCATTCTTCGTCTTCAGACCAACAAATCATTTAATCTAGTACATTGATGACATTGCAGTTAGGATCCGATTCAGCCAGGCTTTCGGCTTCAGGCTCACCACTTCTTATTTATTTCTTCAGAGCCATACCATTCATCATGTTTCCTATCACCATGAATTTTTAAGGGTATATTCTGATCACCTTGATTTGTCAACGGTAGTTGGAAAGTAAAATGTTTTCATTTCTAAGCCATTCTCTTCTATTGGCTGACGACAAAATAACATCTCTAGTACAAGTCAATTTCCACCAGCTTAACAATGAATTGAAATACGAAACAAACCATAAAATATCAACTGATAACAAAAAATGGTCCGGAATTTGATCTGATACTGTGGGTGCCATACTTGAAAATCACGCAGGTGATCCCGCCAAGCTGCCAGGTTTGTTAAATCGCAGTGCTAAATAACGTAAGAAAACTTGAACATATCGATGTTGCGTTGACACAAAAATCCTTTCTCCTTGATTCATTTTATTTGCCAAACAAAAGATCCACAACCAAATCTTGTTAAGTTGTGTTAATTTTACTCATCTATTTAAATAAAATTTAGGCAACGCAGCCTTATTAGGAGTTCCCGCTCAATTTTTCAACAAAGAAACATTGGCTGCCCGCCCGCCGCAGTTCAGTCAGATTTCCGCTCTACAAATGGTTCCACCACGGTATGCTTTCCACATTTATGATCTAATCCTGCTCATCACAATTCAACAGTTCATGAAGGAGAAGGGATTGAATCCAATTAAAAATTTGACGGTCTGATCCAGGTATACAGATACATTTTTTATATCCAGTGTGTCTTAGTTTATCAATACTGCCATTTTTTTGTTTCTTAAATTGCAGGCACCTGCGTTGATGAGTCTTTTCTTTGCCTTGAAGGGTATGGCAAACACGTCAGTAGAGAGCATGAAAGATGGAGGGTTGTTTTGGTTCACTGATCTTACAATCTGTGACCCATATTACATACTGCCAATGCTATCAAGCATTACAGTGTGGGCTACCATTGAAGTAAAGTCATTCTTCTTCAGACCAAGAAATCAATTCACCTAGTACGTTGATGACATTGCAGTTGGCAACCGATTTAGCCAGGCAAAATTCAATTAATTGCATTAGGTGAAATTGTTGCTATTCAGGCTCATTGCTTTTATAATAACTTATTGGCATCTGTAGGAGTCTTGACTGTTCGCTCCACAATGTTTCCTTCGGCAGTCAACGCCCAAAGAAATGCAGCCATAATGACAAACATGCCAAAATTGCTAGTCCTTCAGCAACAGATGACAGATGCTAGACAAACTGGAAATGCCATTCGATGTACTTGAGCATATGCAGTTTAAGTTGTAATTCTTAAGTATTTCTGTCTTCTTTCTTTTAGGCGCACAGATGGTGATGAAATTCAACAGTTCATGAAGGGGAAGGAATTGAATCCGTTTGATAGTTTGACGGTCCCTCTGATCCAGGTATACAGATACATTTTTTATGTCTAATGTGTTTTAGTTTTTCTATACTGTTATTCTTTTTTTTCATTTCTTAAGTTGCAGGCACCTGTGTTTACGAGTTTTTTCTTTGCCTTAAAGGGCATGGCAAACACGTCAGTAGAGAGCATGAAAGATGGAGGGTTGTTTTGGTTTACTGATCTTACAATCTGTGACCCATGTAACACACTGTCGATGCTAACTAGCATTACAGTGTGGGCTACCATTAAAGTAAAGTCATTCTTCGTCTTCAGACCAACAAATCATTTAATCTAGTACATTGATGATATTACAGTTAGGAACCGGTTCTGCCTGGCTTTCAGCTCAAGGCTCACTCCTGCTTATTTATTTCTTCAGAGCCATACCATTCATCATGTTTGCTATCACCATCAATTTTTAAGGGTATATTCCGATCACCTTTTTTTTGTCGACAGTAGTTGGAAAGTTAAATATTTTCATTTCTAGGCCATTCTCTGCTATTGGCTGACGACAAACATAACATCTCTAGTACTAGTCAATTTCCACCAGCTTCCTAACCCAAAATTGTGTTTTGGGCTTTTGAGGAAAATCAGGAGGTCCCAGGAACCCAGTCCATAGAAGGATTGCACAGATTGATGTTTTATCTTAGTTCCACGAGTTAACTTTTTTTAAATACTGATTTTTAGTTTGCTTTCTTCTTCTAGATAAACATTTTTTATGAAGTGGGAAATGGGGGCCAGCCTTTTAAAAAGCGCTGTATTTCTCCCTTTGCACGGCATCAGAAAAAAAGTGGAGGGTTTCAGCAATAACCCTGGTTTCAGAGTGGAGCGTAAAAAAGATTTTTCGCTTGCTGCGATCGCCATCTGGCTACAAATCAGACTCTGCTGCAACACACCCACCAGAGGCGCTCTAATCGGGAAAAGGTAGTGCTCCAAAAATGGTCACCCTTTTTTTTTCAGAGGGAAAATAGGCAAAGTAGAGCAGCCAGGGATCTATGTTACTGCATTTCCGGTGAAACAGTGTTGCCGGATTTCGAAATAAAATGAATTAATTATGCGTAAAAATAGTTATATAAGTATGGCAATGATGTAGTAAAAATTCGTCTGCTCTCCACATTTTACCGCCAATAAAAAGTCTTCACACAGTGTCAGCAAATAGTACGGGTATTTTTTTTTTAACAACATTAAAATAAAAGAATCTTATCCCCTTCTTTCTTATTCTAAAAATTTGATGTCTTGCAAACAACAGGATTATGGAGCTATTCCTGTCTTGCTTTTTTGGCGAACATGATGGCTGAAATTTTGCCATCTACCAATAGGATTTGAGGAGGGCAACAGGCTGGGTAAGAAAAGTGGACAGACATTTTGAGATTCATATTCCAGTCGCCATTTTGTTTGGACAGGTTCAGATTTTTCCCTCTGTATTTTTCAGCCAATGCAGACAGTCAAGGCTTCACGTACAAGTTTTCAACGTCAAACCTTGCAGTCAACGCCAGCTGAGCCTTTCATCATGTACGCCAGAAATGTGTTGAATGGACCATCACTCACCAGTGCACCAGCTGCTTCTACAACAAGCTCAGTAAACATTGTGTTTTTGTTTGTTGTTTTCTTTTCTGATCTTGTTATATTGTGTCTGTTAGGTATTTGTTGACATACCTGCCCCTCCGCCAGTACAACAACCATGGAAGCGATTTCAGAGGCTGTTGCCTTAAGCGCTTTGGTAAAACTTACATTTGCAGTAATAGCTTAAGGAGGGATATCACCAAGTGGCCTTATTCAAACTTGTTTGGAAGGGTTACACATTGATTTGAAGATTCCTTGGTGGGCTTGTATTGCATTAGGTAAAATTGTTGCTATTCAGGCTCATTGCTTTCATAATAACTTATTGGCATCTGTAGGAGTCTTGACTGTTTGCTCCCTAATGTGTCTCCTTTGGTATTCAAAGCCCAAAGAAATGCATCCGAAATGACAAACATGCCAGAATTGTTAGTCCTTCAGCAAAAGATGACAGATGCCAGACATCTGGAAATGCCGATCAATGTACTTGAGCACATGCAGTTTACGTTGTAAATCTTAAGTTGTCTGTCTTCTTTCTACGAGGCACACAGGTGGCATATGAAATTCAACAGTTCATGAAGGAGAAGGGATTGAGTCTGTTTAAAAATTTGACAGTTCTCTCTGATCCAGGTATACAGGTACATTATTTATATCCAGTGTGTTTTAGTTTATCAATACTGTTATTCTTTTTGTCGGTTCTTAAATTGCAGGTACCTGCGTTTTAGTTTTTTCTTTGCTTTAAAGGCCATGTCAAATTTCTCAGTAGAGAGCATGAACGATGGAGGGTTGTTTTGGTTCACTGATCTTACATTCTATGACCCATGTTACATGCTGTCGATGCTAACTAGCATTACAGTGTGGGCTACCATTGAAGTCAAGTCATTCTTCGTCTTCGGACCGGCAAATCATTTAATCTAGTATGTTGATGACATTGCAGTTAGGAACCGGTTCTGCCTGGCTTTCAGCTCAAGGCTCACTCCTGCTTATTTATTTCTTCAGAGCCATACCATTCATCGTGTTTGCTATCACCATCATTTTTAAGGGTATATTCCGATCACCTTTTTTTTTGTCGACAGTAGTTGGAAAGTTAAATTTTTCATTTCTAGGCCATTCTCTGCTATTGGCTGACGACAAACATAACATCTCTAGTACAAGTCAATTTCCACCAGCTTCCTAACCCAAAATTGTGTTTTGGGCTTTTGAGGGAAATCAGGAGGTCCCAGGAAACTAATCCATAGAAGGATTGCACAGATTAATGTTTTATCTTAGTTCCCCGAGTTAACTTTTTTTAAATACTGATTTTTAGTTTGCTTTCTTCTTCTAGATAAACATTTTTTATGAAGTGGGAGATGGGGGCCAGCCTTTTAAAAAGCGCTGTATTTCTCCCTTTGCACGGCATCAGAAAAAAAGTGGAGGGTTTCAGCAATAACCCTGGTTTCAGGGTGGAGCGTAAAAAAGATTTTTCGCCTGCTGCGAACGCCATCTGGCTACAAATCAGACTCTGCTGCAACACACCCACCAGAGGCGCTCTAATCGGGAAAAGGTAGTGCTCCAAAAATGGTCACTCTTTTTTTTTTCAGAGGGAAAATAGGCAAAGTAGAGCAGCCAGGGATCTATGTTACTGCATTTCCGGTGAAACAGTGTTGCCGGATTTCGAAATAAAATGAATTAATTATTCGTAAAAATAGTTATATAAGTATGGCAATGATGTAGTAAAAATTCGTCTGCTCTCCACATTTTACCGCCAATAAAAAGTCTTCACACAGTGTCAGGAATAGTACGGGTATTTTTTTTTTACAACATTAAAATAAAAGAATCTTATCCCCTTCTTTCTTATTCTAAAAATTTGATGTCTTGCAAACAACAGGATTATGGAGCTATTCCTGTCTTGCTTTTTTGGCGAACATGATGGCTGAAATTTTGCCATCTACCAATAGGATTTGAGGAGGGCAACAGGCTGGGTAAGAAAAGTGGACAGACATTTTGAGATTCATATTCCAGTCGCCATTTTGTTTGGACAGGTTCAGATTTTTCCCTCTGTATTTTTCAGCCAATGCAGACAGTCAAGGCTTCACGTACAAGTTTTCAACGTCAAACCTTGCAGTCAACGCCAGCTGAGCCTTTCATCATGTACGCCAGAAATGTGTTGAATGGACCATCACTCACCAGTGCCCAGCTGCTTCTACAACAAGCTCAGTAAACATTGTGTTTTTGTTTGTTGTTTTCTTTTCTGATCTTGTTATATTTCTGTTAGGTATTTGTTGACATACCTGCCCCTCCGCCAGTACCAACACCAATGGAAGCGATTTCAGAGGCTGTTGCCTTAAGCGCTTCGGTAAAACTTACATTTGCAGTAATAGCTTAAGGGGGATATCACCAAGTGGCCTTATTCAAACTTGTTTGGAAGGGTTACACATTGATTTGAAGATTCCTTGGTGGGCTTGTATTGCATTAGGTAAAATTGTTGCTATTCAGGCTCATTGCTTTCATAATAACTTATTGGCATCTGTAGGAGTCTTGACTGTTTGCTCCCTAATGTCTCCTTTGGTATTCAAAGCCCAAAGAAATGCATCCGAAATGACAAACATGCCAGAATTGTTAGTCCTTCAGCAAAAGATGACAGATGCCAGACAATCTGGAAATGCCGATCAATGTACTTGAGCACATGCAGTTTACGTTGTAAATCTTAGTATGTCTGTCTTCTTTCTACGAGGCACACAGGTGGCATATGAAATTCAACAGTTCATGAAGGAGAAGGGATTGAGTCTGTTTAAAAATTTGACAGTTCCTCTGATCCAGGTATACAGGTACATTATTTATATCCAGTGTGTTTTAGTTTATCAATACTGTTATTCTTTTTGTCGGTTCTTAAATTGCAGGCACCTGCGTTCATTAGTTTTTTCTTTGCTTTAAAGGCCATGTCAAATTTCTCAGTAGAGAGCATGAACGATGGAGGGTTGTTTTGGTTCACTGATCTTACATTCTATGACCCATGTTACATGCTGTCGATGCTAACTAGCATTACAGTGTGGGCTACCATTGAAGTCAAGTCATTCTTCGTCTTCGGACCGGCAAATCATTTAATCTAGTATGTTGATGACATTGCAGTTAGGAACCGTTTCTGCCTGGCTTTCAGCTCAAGGCTCACTCCTGCTTATTTATTTCTTCAAGAGCCATACCATTCATCGTGTTTGCTATCACCATCAATTTTTAAGGGTATATTCCGATCACACCTTTTTTTTTGTCGACAGTAGTTGGAAAGTTAAATGTTTTCATTTCTAGGCCATTCTCTGCTATTGGCTGACGACAAACATAACATCTCTAGTACAAGTCAATTTCCACCAGCTTCCTAACCCAAAATTGTGTTTTGGGCTTTTGAGGGAAATCAGGAGGTCCCAGGAAACCAATCCATAGAAGCACAGATTAATGTTTTATCTTAGTTCCCCGAGTTAACTTTTTTTAAATACTGATTTTTAGTTTGCTTTCTTCTTCTAGATAAACATTTTTTATGAAGTGGGAGATGGGGGCCAGCCTTTTAAAAAGCGCTGTATTTCTCCCTATGCACGGCATCAGAAAAAAAGTGGAGGGTTTCAGCAATAACCCTGGTTTCAGGGTGGAGCGTAAAAAAGATTTTTCGCCTGCTGCGAACGCCATCTGGCTACAAATCAGACTCTGCTGCAACACACCCACCAGACCAGAGCTCGGTCTAATCGGGAAAAGTGGTAGTGCTCCAAAAATGGTCACTTTTTTTTTTTCAGAGGGAAAATAGGCAAAGTAGAGCAGCCAGGGATCTATGTTACTGCATTTCCGGTGAAACAGTGTTGCCGGATTTCGAAATAAAATGATTAATTATTCGTAAAAATAGTTATATAAGTATGGCAATGATGTAGTAAAAATTCGTCTGCTCTCCACATTTTACCGCCAATAAAAAGTCTTCACACAGTGTGTCAGGAAATAGTACGGGTATTTTTTTTTTAAAACAACATTAAAATAAAAGAATCTTATCCCCTTCTTTCTTATTCTAAAAATTTGATGTCTTGCAAACTACAGGATTATGGAGCTATCCTGTCTTGCTTTTTTGGCGAACATGATGGCTGAAATTTTGCCATCTACCAATAGGATTTGAGGAGGGCAACAGGCTGGGTAAGAAAAGTGGACAGACATTTTGAGATTCTATTCCAGTCGCCATTTTGTTTGGACAGGTTCAGATTTTTCCCTCTGTATTTTTCAGCCAATGCAGACAGTCAAGGCTTCACGTACAAGTTTTCAACGTCAAACCTTGCAGTCAACGCCAGCTGAGCCTTTCATCATGTACGCCAGAAATGTGTTGAATGGACCATCACTCACCAGTGCACCAGCTGCTTCTACAACAAGCTCAGTAAACATTTGTTTTTGTTTGTTGTTTTCTTTTCTGATCTTGTTATATTTGTCTGTTAGGTATTTGTTGACATACCTGCCCCTCCGCCAGTACCAACACCAATGGAAGCGATTTCAGAGGCTGTTGCCTTAAGCGCTTCGGTAAAACTTACATTTGCAGTAATAGCTTAAGGAGGGATATCACCAAGTGGCCTTATTCAAACTTGTTTGGAAGGGTTACACATTGATTTGAAGATTCCTTGGTGGGCTTGTATTGCATTAGGTAAAATTGTTGCTATTCAGGCTCATTGCTTTCATAATAACTTATTGGCATCTGTAGGAGTCTTGACTGTTTGCTTCCTAATGTCTCCTTTGGTATTCAAAGCCCAAAGAAATGCATCCGAAATGACAAACATGCCAGAATTGTTAGTCCTTCAGCAAAAGATGACAGATGCCAGACAATCTGGAAATGCCGATCAATGTACTTGAGCACATGCAGTTTACGTTGTAAATCTTAAGTATGTCTGTCTTCTTTCTACGAGGCACACAGGTGGCATATGAAATTCAACAGTTCATGAAGAGAAGGGATTGAGTCTGTTTAAAAATTTGACAGTTCCTCTGATCCAGGTATACAGGTACATTATTTATATCCAGTGTGTTTTAGTTTATCAATACTGTTTTCTTTTTGTCGGTTCTTAATTGCAGGTACCTGCGTTCTTTAGTTTTTTCTTTGCTTTAAAGGCCATGTCAAATTTCTCAGTAGAGAGCATGAACGATGGAGGGTTGTTTTGGTTCACTGATCTTACATTCTATGACCCATGTTACATGCTGTCGATGCTAACTAGCATTACAGTGTGGGCTACCATTGAAGTCAAGTCATTCTTCGTCTTTGGACCGGCAAATCATTTAATCTAGTATGTTGATGACATTGCAGTTAGGAACCGGTTCTGCCTGGCTTTCAGCTCAAGGCTCACTCCTGCTTATTTATTTCTTCAGAGCCATACCATTCATCGTGTTTGCTATCACCATCAATTTTTAAGGGTATATTCCGATCACCTTTTTTTTTTGTCGACAGTAGTTGGAAAGTTAAATGTTTTCATTTCTAGGCCATTCTCTGCTATTGGCTGACGACAAACATAACATCTCTAGTACAAGTCAATTTCCACCAGCTTCCTAACCCTAAATTGTGTTTTGGGCTTTTGAGGGAAATCAGGAGGTCCCAGGAAACCAATCCATAGAAGGATTGCACAGATTAATGTTTTATCTTAGTTCCCCGAGTTAACTTTTTTTAAATACTGATTTTTAGTTTGCTTTCTTCTTCTAGATAAACATTTTTTATGAAGTGGGAGATGGGGGCAGCCTTTTAAAAAGCGCTGTATTTCTCCCTTTGCACGGCATCAGAAAAAAGTGGAGGGTTTCAGCAATAACCCTGGTTTCAGGGTGGAGCGTAAAAAAGATTTTTCGCCTGCTGCGAACGCCATCTGGCTACAAATCAGACTCTGCTGCAACACACCCACCAGAGGCGCTCTAATCGGGAAAAGGTAGTGCTCCAAAAATGGTCACTCTTTTTTTTTTTTTCAGAGGGAAAATAGGCAAAGTAGAGCAGCCAGGGATCTATGTTACTGCATTTCCGGTGAAACAGTGTTGCCGGATTTCGAAATAAAATGAATTAATTATTCGTAAAAATAGTTATATAAGTATGGCAATGATGTAGTAAAAATTCGTCTGCTCTCCACATTTTACCGCCAATAAAAAGTCTTCACACAGTGTCAGGAAATAGTACGGGTATTTTTTTTTTTAACAACATTAAAATAAAAGAATCTTATCCCCTTCTTTCTTATTCTAAAAATTTGATGTCTTGCAAACTACAGGATTATGGAGCTATTCCTGTCTTGCTTTTTTGGCGAACATGATGGCTGAAATTTTGCCATCTACCAATAGGATTTGAGGAGGGCAACAGGCTGGGTAAGAAAAGTGGACAGACATTTTGAGATTCATATTCCAGTCGCCATTTTGTTTGGACAGGTTCAGATTTTTCCCTCTGTATTTTTCAGCCAATGCAGACAGTCAAGGCTTCACGTACAAGTTTTCAACGTCAAACCTTGCAGTCAACGCCAGCTGAGCCTTTCATCATGTACGCCAGAAATGTGTTGAATGGACCATCACTCACCAGTGCACCAGCTGCTTCTACAACAAGCTCAGTAAACATTGTGTTTTTGTTTGTTGTTTTCTTTTCTGATCTTGTTATATTTGTCTGTTAGGTATTTGTTGACATACCTGCCCCTCCGCCAGTACCAACACCAATGGAAGCGATTTCAGAGGCTGTTGCCTTAAGCGCTTCGGTAAAACTTACATTTGCAGTAATAGCTTAGGAGGGATATCACCAAGTGGCCTTATTCAAACTTGTTTGGAAGGGTTACACATTGATTTGAAGATTCCTTGGTGGGCTTGTATTGCATTAGGTAAAATTGTTGCTATTCAGGCTCATTGCTTTCATAATAACTTATTGGCATCTGTAGGAGTCTTGACTGTTTGCTTCCTAATGTCTCCTTTGGTATTCAAAGCCCAAAGAAATGCATCCGAAATGACAAACATGCCAGAATTGTTAGTCCTTCAGCAAAAGATGACAGATGCCAGACAATCTGGAAATGCCGATCAATGTACTTGAGCACATGCAGTTTACGTTGTAAATCTTAAGTATGTCTGTCTTCTTTCTACGAGGCACACAGGTGGCATATGAAATTCAACAGTTCATGAAGGAGAAGGGATTGAGTCTGTTTAAAAATTTGACAGTTCCTCTGATCCAGGTACATTATTTATATCCAGTGTGTTTTAGTTTATCAATACTGTTATTCTTTTTGTCGGTTCTTAAATTGCAGGCACCTGCGTTCATTAGTTTTTGCTTGCTTTAAAGGCCATGTCAAATTTCTCAGTAGAGAGCATGAACGATAGAGGGTTGTTTTGGTTCACTGATCTTACATTCTATGACCCATGTTACATGCTGTCGATGCTAACTAGCATTACAGTGTAGGCTACCATTGAAGTCAAGTCATTCTTCGTCTTCGGACCGGCAAATCATTTAATCTAGTATGTTGATGACATTGCAGTTAGGAACCGGTTCTGCCTGGCTTTCAGCTCAAGGCTCACTCCTGCTTATTTATTTCTTCAGAGCCATACCATTCATCGTGTTTGCTATCACCATCAATTTTTAAGGGTATATTCCGATCACCTTTTTTTTTTGTCGAAAGTAGTTGGAAAGTTAAATGTTTTCATTTCTAGGCCATTCTCTGCTATTGGCTGACGACAAACATAACATCTCTAGTACAAGTCAATTTCCACCAGCTTCCTAACCCTAAATTGTGTTTTGGGCTTTTGAGGGAAATCAGGAGGTCCCAGGAACCAATCCTAGAAGGATTGCACAGATTAATGTTTTATCTTAGTTCCCCGAGTTAACTTTTTTTAAATACTGATTTTTAGTTTGCTTTCTTCTTCTAGATAAACATTTTTTATGAAGTGGGAGATGGGGGCCAGCCTTTTAAAAAGCGCTGTATTTCTCCTTTGCACGCATCAGAAAAAAAGTGGAGGGTTTCAGCAATAACCCTGGTTTCAGGGTGGAGCGTAAAAAAGATTTTTCGCCTGCTGCGAACGCCATCTGGCTACAAATCAGACTCTGCTGCACACACCCCCCAGAGGCGCTCTAATCGGGAAAAGGTAGTGCTCCAAAAATGGTCACTCTTTTTTTTTTTTTCAGAGGGAAAATAGGCAAAGTAGAGCAGCCAGGGATCTATGTTACTGCATTTCCGGTGAAACAGTGTTGCCGGATTTCGAAATAAAATGAATTAATTATTCGTAAAAATAGTTATATAAGTATGGCAATGATGTAGTAAAAATTCGTCTGCTCTCCACATTTTACCGCCATAAAAAGTCTTCACACAGTGTCAGGAAATAGTACGGTATTTTTTTTTTAACAACATTAAAATAAAAGAATCTTATCCCCTTCTTTCTTATTCTAAAAATTTGATGTCTTGCAAACTACAGGATTATGGAGCTATTCCTGTCTTGCTTTTTTGGCGAACATGATGGCTGAAATTTTGCCATCTACCAATAGGATTTGAGGAGGGCAACAGGCTGGGTAAGAAAAGTGGACAGACATTTTGAGATTCATATTCCAGTCGCCATTTTGTTTGGACAGGTTCAGATTTTTCCCTCTGTATTTTTCAGCCAATGCAGACAGTCAAGGCTTCACGTACAAGTTTTCAACGTCAACCTTGCAGTCAACGCCAGCTGAGCCTTTCATCATGTACGCCAGAAATGTGTTGAATGACCATCACTCACCAGTGCACCAGCTGCTTCTACAACAAGCTCAGTAAACATTGTGTTTTTGTTTGTTGTTTTCTTTTCTTTTCTGATCTTGTTATATTTGTCTGTTAGGTATTTGTTGACATACCTGCCCCTCCGCCAGTACCAACACCAATGGAAGCGATTTCAGAGGCTGTTGCCTTAAGCGCTTTGGTAAAACTTACATTTGCAGTAATAGCTTAAGGAGGGATATCACCAAGTGGCCTTATTCAAACTTGTTTGGAAGGGTTACACATTGATTTGAAGATTCCTTGGTGGGCTTGTATTGCATTAGGTAAAATTGTTGCTATTCAGGCTCATTGCTTTCATAATAACTTATTGGCATCTGTAGGAGTCTTGACTGTTTGCTCCCTAATGTCTCCTTTGGTATTCAAAGCCCAAAGAAATGCATCCGAAATGACAAACATGCCAGAATTGTTAGTCCTTCAGCAAAAGATGACAGATGCCAGACAATCTGGAAATGCCGATCAATGTACTTGAGCACATGCAGTTTACGTTGTAAATCTTAAGTATGTCTGTCTTCTTTCTACGAGGCACACAGGTGGCATATGAAATTCAACAGTTCATGAAGGAGAAGGGATTGAGTCTGTTTAAAAATTTGACAGTTCCTCTGATCCAGGTATACAGGTACATTATTTATATCCAGTGTGTTTTAGTTTATCAATACTGTTATTCTTTTTGTCGGTTCTTAAATTGCAGGCACCTGCGTTCATTAGTTTTTTCTTTGCTTTAAAGGCCATGTCAAATTTCTCAGTAGAGAGCATGAACGATGGGGGTTGTTTTGGTTCACTGATCTTACATTCTATAACCCATGTTACATGCTGTCGATGCTAACTAGCATTACAGTGTGGGCTACCATTGAAGTCAAGTCATTCTTCGTCTTCGGACCGGCAAATCATTTAATCTAGTATGTTGATGACATTGCAGTTAGGAACCGGTTCTGCCTGGCTTTCAGCTCAAGGCTCACTCCTGCTTATTTATTTCTTCAGAGCCATACCATTCATCGTGTTTGCTATCACCATCAATTTTTAAGGGTATATTCCGATCACCTTTTTTTTTTGTCGACAGTAGTTGGAAAGTTAAATGTTTTCATTTCTAGGCCATTCTCTGCTATTGGCTGACGACAAACATAACATCTCTAGTACAAGTCAATTTCCACCAGCTTCCTAACCCAAAATTGTGTTTTGGGCTTTTGAGGGAAATCAGGAGGTCCCAGGAAACCAATCCATAGAAGGATTGCACAGATTAATGTTTTATCTTAGTTCCCCGAGTTAACTTTTTTTAAATACTGATTTTTAGTTTGCTTTCTTCTTCTAGATAAACATTTTTTATGAAGTGGGAGATGGGGGCCAGCCTTTTAAAAAGCGCTGTATTTCTCCCTTTGCACGGCATCAGAAAAAAAGTGGAGGGTTTCAGCAATAACCCTGGTTTCAGGGTGGAGCGTAAAAAAGATTTTTCGCCTGCTGCGAACGCCATCTGGCTACAAATCAGACTCTGCTGCAACACACCCACCAGAGGCGCTCTAATCGGGAAAAGGTAGTGCTCCAAAAATTGTCACTCTTTTTTTTTTTTTCAGAGGGAAAATAGGCAAAGTAGAGCAGCCAGGGATCTATGTTACTGCATTTCCGGTGAAACAGTCAGAGTCATAGAGAGGATGGTTCGCTAGCTATGGGAAAATTTCCCATAAGCCGTTGAGGCGACTTTGTTGGAGGCTGGGGCAGTCACGTGTTATCTTGCTCCTCCCCTTTTGCCTGCAAAAGTTCTGCCACCTAAGAATAAAATGCACGTAGAAAATTTTTACCCTGATCGACATGAGAAAAATGTATGGATTCGATATCAACAAATGGCTGAGTGGTTAAGGAGCCTGGCTGGCAACGTTAGATGAATTTGGTCATGAGTTCAAATCGCATTTACTTCTATTCCTTTTTTTTCGTTTTATTTAATGGTATCTAGCCTACCAATTCAAATGGTATAGCGCTATATGGTTAGGGTATAGCGCAAAGCTATCAAACCTGATTGGTTTGTGCGAGTCACGTGTGCAATAAACCCCGCCCTTATCCGCAAGGTGGCAATAGTGTAGGAGGCAAAAAGTTGCCTCAACGGCTTATGGGAAATTTTCCCATAGCTAGCGAACCATCCTCTCTATGACTCTGAAACAGTGTTGCCGGATTTCGAAATAAAATGAATTAATTATTCGTAAAAATAGTTATATAAGTATGGCAATGATGTAGTAAAAATTCGTCTGCTCTCCACATTTTACCGCCAATAAAAAGTCTTCACACAGTGTCAGGAAATAGTACGGGTATTTTTTTTTTAAACATTAAAATAAAAGAATCTATCCCTTCTTTCTTATTCTAAAAATTTGATGTCTTGCAAACTACAGGATTATGGAGCTATTCCTGTCTTGCTTTTTTGGCGAACATGATGGCTGAAATTTTGCCATCTACCAATAGGATTTGAGGAGGGCAACAGGCTGGGTAAGAAAAGTGGACAGACATTTTGAGATTCATATTCCAGTCGCCATTTTGTTTGGACAGGTTCAGATTTTTCCCTCTGTATTTTTCAGCCAATGCAGACAGTCAAGGCTTCACGTACAAGTTTTCAACGTCAAACCTTGCAGTCAACGCCAGCTGAGCCTTTCATCATGTACGCCAGAAATGTGTTGAATGGACCATCACTCACCAGTGCACCAGCTGCTTCTACAACAAGCTCAGTAACATTGTGTTTTTTTGTTGTTTTCTTTTCTGATCTTGTTATATTTGTCTGTTAGGTATTTGTTGACATACCTGCCCCTCCGCCAGTACCAACACCAATGAAGCGATTTCAGAGGCTGTTGCCTTAAGCGCTTTGGTAAAACTTACATTTGCAGTAATAGCTTAAGGAGGGATATCACCAAGTGGCCTTATTCAAACTTGTTTGGAAGGGTTACACATTGATTTGAAGATTCCTTGGTGGGCTTGTATTGCATTAGGTAAAATTGTTGCTATTCAGGCTCATTGCTTTCATAATAACTTATTGGCATCTGTAGGAGTCTTGACTGTTTGCTCCCTAATGTCTCCTTTGGTATTCAAAGCCCAAAGAAATGCATCCGAAATGACAAACATGCCAGAATTGTTAGTCCTTCAGCAAAAGATGACAGATGCCAGACAATCTGGAAATGCCGATCAATGTACTTGAGCACATGCAGTTTACGTTGTAAATCTTAAGTATGTCTGTCTTCTTTCTACGAGGCACACAGGTGGCATATGAAATTCAACAGTTCATTAAGGAGAAGGGATTGAGTCTGTTTAAAAATTTGACAGTTCCTCTGATCCAGGTATACAGGTACATTATTTATATCCAGTGTGTTTTAGTTTATCAATACTGTTATTCTTTTTGTCGGTTCTTAAATTGCAGGCACCTGCGTTCATTAGTTTTTTCTTTGCTTTAAAGGCCATGTCAAATTTCTCAGTAGAGAGCATGAACGATGGAGGGTTGTTTTGGTTCACTGATCTTACATTCTATGACCCATGTTACATGCTGTCGATGCTAACTAGCATTACAGTGTGGGCTACCATTGAAGTCAAGTCATTCTTCGTCTTCGGACCGGCAAATCATTTAATCTAGTATGTTGATGACATTGCAGTTAGGAACCGGTTCTGCCTGGCTTTCAGCTCAAGGCTCCCTCCTGCTTATTTATTTCTTCAGAGCCATACCATTCATCGTGTTTGCTATCACCATCAATTTTTAAGGGTATATTCCGATTACCTTTTTTTTGTCGACAGTAGTTGGAAAGTTAAATGTTTTCATTTCTAGGCCATTCTCTGCTATTGGCTGACGACAAACATAACATCTCTAGTACAAGTCAATTTCCACCAGCTTCCTAACCCAAAAAAGTGTTTTGGGCTTTTGAGGGAAATCAGGAGGTCCCAGGAAACCAATCCATAGAAGGATTGCACAGATTAATGTTTTACCTTAGTTCCCCGAGTTAACTTTTTTTAAATACTGATTTTTAGTTTGCTTTCTTCTTCTAGATAAACATTTTTTATGAAGTGGGAGATGGGGGCCAGCCTTTTAAAAAGCGCTGTATTTCTCCCTTTGCACGGCATCAGAAAAAAAGTGGAGGGTTTCAGCAATAACCCTGGTTTCAGGGTGGAGCGTAAAAAAGATTTTTCGCCTGCTGCGAACGCCATCTGGCTACAAATCAGACTCTGCTGCAACACACCCACCAGAGGCGCTCTAATCGGGAAAAGGTAGTGCTCCAAAAATGGTCACTCTTTTTTTTTTTCAGAGGGAAAATAGGCAAGTAGAGAGCAGCCAGGGATCTATGTTACTGCATTTCCGGCGAAACGTGTTGCCGGATTTCGAAATAAAATGAATTAATTATTCGTAAAAATAGTTATATAAGTATGGCAATGATGTAGTAAAAATTCGTCTGCTCTCCACATTTTACCGCCAATAAAAAGTCTTCACACAGTGTCAGGAAATAGTACGGGTATTTTTTTTTTAACAACATTAAAATAAAAGAATCTTATCCCCTTCTTTCTTATTCTAAAAATTTGATGTCTTGCAAACTACAGGATTATGGAGCTATTCCTGTCTTGCTTTTTTGGCGAACATGATGGCTGAAATTTTGCCATCTACCAATAGGATTTGAGGAGGGAACAGGCTGGGTAAGAAAAGTGGACAGACATTTTGAGATTCATATTCCAGTCGCCATTTTGTTTGGACAGGTTCAGATTTTTCCCTCTGTATTTTTCAGCCAATGCAGACAGTCAAGGCTTCACGTACAAGTTTTCAACGTCAACCTTGCAGTCAACGCCAGCTGAGCCTTTCATCATGTACGCCAGAATGTGTTGAATGGACCATCACTCACCAGTGCACCAGCTGCTTCTACAACAAGCTCAGTAAACATTGTGTTTTTGTTTGTTGTTTTCTTTTCTGATCTTGTTATATTTGTCTGTTAGGTATTTGTTGACATACCTGCCCCTCCGCCAGTACCAACACCAATGGAAGCGATTTCAGAGGCTGTTGCCTTAAGCGCTTTGGTAAAACTTACATTTGCAGTAATAGCTTAAGGAGGGATATCACCAAGTGGCCTTATTCAAACTTGTTTGGAAGGGTTACACATTGATTTGAAGATTCCTTGGTGGGCTTGTATTGCATTAGGTAAAATTGTTGCTATTCAGGCTCATTGCTTTCATAATAACTTATTGGCATCTGTAGGAGTCTTGACTGTTTGCTCCCTAATGTCTCCTTTGGTATTCAAAGCCCAAAGAAATGCATCCGAAATGACAAACATGCCAGAATTGTTAGTCCTTCAGCAAAAGATGACAGATGCCAGACAATCTGGAAATGCCGATCAATGTACTTGAGCACATGCAGTTTACGTTGTAAATCTTAAGTATGTCTGTCTTCTTTCTACGAGGCACACAGGTGGCATATGAAATTCAACAGTTCATGAAGGAGAAGGGATTGAGTCTGTTTAAAAATTTGACAGTTCCTCTGATCCAGGTATACAGGTACATTATTTATATCCAGTGTGTTTTAGTTTATCAATACTGTTATTCTTTTTGTCGGTTCTTAAATTGCAGGCACCTGCGTTCATTAGTTTTTTCTTTGCTTTAAAGGCCATGTCAAATTTCTCAGTAGAGAGCATGAACGATGGAGGGTTGTTTTGGTTCACTGATCTTACATTCTATGACCCATGTTACATGCTGTCGATGCTAACTAGCATTACAGTGTGGGCTACCATTGAAGTCAAGTCATTCTTCGTCTTCGGACCGGCAAATCATTTAATCTAGTATGTTGATGACATTGCAGTTAGGAACCGGTTCTGCCTGGCTTTCAGCTCAAGGCTCACTCCTGCTTATTTATTTCTTCAGAGCCATACCATTCATCGTGTTTGCTATCACCATCAATTTTTAAGGGTATATTCCGATCACCTTTTTTTTTTTGTCGACAGTAGTTGGAAAGTTAAATGTTTTCATTTCTAGGCCATTCTCTGCTATTGGCTGACGACAAACATAACATCTCTAGTACAAGTCAATTTCCACCAGCTTCCTAACCCAAAATTGTGTTTTGGGCTTTTGAGGGAAATCAGGAGGTCCCAGGAAACCAATCCATAGAAGGATTGCACAGATTAATGTTTTATCTTAGTTCCCCGAGTTAACTTTTTTTAAATACTGATTTTTAGTTTGCTTTCTTCTTCTAGATAAACATTTTTTATGAAGTGGGAGATGGGGGCCAGCCTTTTAAAAAGCGCTGTATTTCTCCCTTTGCACGGCATCAGAAAAAAAGTGGAGGGTTTCAGCAATAACCCTGGTTTCAGGGTGGAGCGTAAAAAAGATTTTTCGCCTGCTGCGAACGCCATCTGGCTACAAATCAGACTCTGCTGCAACACACCCACCAGAGGCGCTCTAATCGGGAAAAGGTAGTGCTCCAAAAATGGTCACTTTTTTTTTTTCAGAGGGAAAATAGGCAAAGTAGAGCAGCCAGGGATCTATGTTACTGCATTTCCGGTGAAACAGTGTTGCCGGATTTCGAAATAAAATGAATTAATTATTCGTAAAAATAGTTATATAAGTATGGCAATGATGTAGTAAAAATTCGTCTGCTCTCCACATTTTACCGCCAATAAAAAGTCTTCACACAGTGTCAGGAAATAGTACGGGTATTTTTTTTTTAACAACATTAAAATAAAAGAATCTTATCCCCTTCTTTCTTATTCTAAAAATTTGATGTCTTGCAAACTACAGGATTATGGAGCTATTCCTGTCTTGCTTTTTTGGCGAACATGATGGCTGAAATTTTGCCATCTACCAATAGGATTTGAGGAGGGCAACAGGCTGGGTAAGAAAAGTGGACAGACATTTTGAGATTCATATTCCAGTCGCCATTTTGTTTGGACAGGTTCAGATTTTTCCCTCTGTATTTTTCAGCCAATGCAGACAGTCAAGGCTTCACGTACAAGTTTTCAACGTCAAACCTTGCAGTCAACGCCAGCTGAGCCTTTCATCATGTACGCCAGAAATGTGTTGAATGGACCATCACTCACCAGTGCACCAGCTGCTTCTACAACAAGCTCAGTAAACATTGTGTTTTTGTTTGTTGTTTTCTTTTCTGATCTTGTTATATTTGTCTGTTAGGTATTTGTTGACATACCTGCCCCTCCGCCAGTACCAACACCAATGGAAGCGATTTCAGAGGCTGTTGCCTTAAGCGCTTTGGTAAAACTTACATTTGCAGTAATAGCTTAAGGAGGGATATCACCAAGTGGCCTTATTCAAACTTGTTTGGAAGGGTTACACATTGATTTGAAGATTCCTTGGTGGGCTTGTATTGCATTAGGTAAAATTGTTGCTATTCAGGCTCATTGCTTTCATAATAACTTATTGGTATCTGTAGGAGTCTTGACTGTTTGCTCCCTAATGTCTCCTTTGGTATTCAAAGCCCAAAGAAATGCATCCGAAATGACAAACATGCCAGAATTGTTAGTCCTTCAGCAAAAGATGACAGATGCCAGACAATCTGGAAATGCCGATCAATGTACTTGAGCACATGCAGTTTACGTTGTAAATCTTAAGTATGTCTGTCTTCTTTCTACGAGGCACACAGGTGGCATATGAAATTCAACAGTTCATGAAGGAGAAGGGATTGAGTCTGTTTAAAAATTTGACAGTTCCTCTGATCCAGGTATACAGGTACATTATTTATATCCAGTGTGTTTTAGTTTATCAATACTGTTATTCTTTTTGTCGGTTCTTAAATTGCAGGCACCTGCGTTCATTAGTTTTTTCTTTGCTTTAAAGGCCATGTCAAATTTCTCAGTAGAGAGCATGAACGATGGAGGGTTGTTTTGGTTCACTGATCTTACATTCTATGACCCATGTTACATGCTGTCGATGCTAACTAGCATTACAGTGTGGGCTACCATTGAAGTCAAGTCATTCTTCGTCTTCGGACCGGCAAATCATTTAATCTAGTATGTTGATGACATTGCAGTTAGGAACCGGTTCTGCCTGGCTTTCAGCTCAGGCTCACTCCTGCTTATTTATTTCTTCAGAGCCATACCATTCATCGTGTTTGCTATCACCATCAATTTTTAAGGGTATATTCCGATCACCTTTTTTTTTTTGTTGACAGTAGTTGGAAAGTTAAATGTTTTCATTTCTAGGCCATTCTCTGCTATTGGCTGACGACAAACATAACATCTCTAGTACAAGTCAATTTCCACCAGCTTCCTAACCCAAAATTGTGTTTTGGGCTTTTGAGGGAAATCAGGAGGTCCCAGGAAACCAATCCATAGAAGGATTGCACAGATTAATGTTTTATCTTAGTTCCCAGAGTTAACTTTTTTTAAATACTGATTTTTAGTTTGCTTTCTTCTTCTAGATAAACATTTTTTATGAAGTGGGAGATGGGGGCCAGCCTTTTAAAAAGCGCTGTATTTCTCCCTTTGCACGGCATCAGAAAAAAAGTGGAGGGTTTCAGCAATAACCCTGGTTTCAGGGTGGAGCGTAAAAAAGATTTTTCGCCTGCTGCGAACGCCATCTGGCTACAAATCAGACTCTGCTGCAACACACCCACCAGAGGCGCTCTAATCGGGAAAAGGTAGTGCTCCAAAAATGGTCACTCTTTTTTTTTCAGAGGGAAAATAGGCAAAGTAGAGCAGCCAGGGATCTATGTTACTGCATTTCCGGTGAAACAGTGTTGCCGGATTTCGAAATAAAATGAATTAATTATTCGTAAAAATAGTTATATAAATATGGCAATGATGTAGTAAAAATTCGTCTGCTCTCCACATTTTACCGCCAATAAAAAGTCTTCACACAGTGTCAGGAAATAGTACGGGTATTTTTTTTAACAACATTAAAATAAAAGATTCTTATCCCCTTCTTTCTTATTCTAAAAATTTGATGTCTTGCAAACTACAGGATTATGGAGCTATTCCTGTCTTGCTTTTTTGGCGAACATGATGGCTGAAATTTTGCCATCTACCAATAGGATTTGAGGAGGGCAACAGGCTGGGTAAGAAAAGTGGACAGACATTTTGAGATTCATATTCCAGTCGCCATTTTGTTTGGACAGGTTCAGATTTTTCCCTCTGTATTTTTCAGCCAATGCAGACAGTCAAGGCTTCACCTACATCAAACCTTGCAGTCAATGCCAGCTGAGCCTTTCAGCATGTACGCCAGAAGTGTGTTGAATGGACCATCACTCACCAGTGCGCCAGCTGCTTCTACAACAAGCTCAGTAAACGTTGTGTTTTTGTTTGTTTGTTTTCTTTTCTGATCTTGTTATATTTGTCTGTTAGGTATTTGTTGACATACCTGCCCCTCCGCCAGTACCAACACCAATGGAAGCGATTTCAGAGGATGTTGCCTTAAGCGCTTCGGTAAAACTTACATTTGCAGTAATAGGTTAAGGAGGGATATCACCAGGTGGCCTTATTCAAACTTGTTTGGAATGGTTGCACATTGATTTGAATATTCCTTGGTGGGC
The DNA here is from genome assembly GCA_013167095.2 of Daphnia sinensis. NCBI lineage: Eukaryota > Metazoa > Arthropoda > Branchiopoda > Diplostraca > Daphniidae > Daphnia > Daphnia sinensis. The sequence continues at coordinate 35,046 of WJBH02000113.1, read as the reverse complement.
TTGTATTGCATTAGGTAAAATTGTTGCTATTCAGGCTCATTGCTTTCATAATAACTTATTGGCATCTGTAGGAGTCTTGACTGTTTGCTTCCTAATGTCTCCTTTGGTATTCAAAGCCCAAAGAAATGCATCTGAAATGACAAACATGCCAGAATTGATAGTCCTTCAGCAAAAGATGACAGATGCTAGACAATCTGGAAATGCCAATCAATGTACTTGAGCATATGCAGTTTACGTTGTAAATCTTAAGTATTTCTGTCTTCTTTCTACAAGGCACACAGATGGCATATGGATGAATGTTTCCTACGTCATCACGTTTTGAAATCATGCAGTTTCCGCCATCGCAAAAACATGCTTGAACGGAGTAGTCTGGATTGTTGCACAGAGGCGATGATGCATCACAGCAACCAATGTTACTTACCACAAGTAATGAGGCCTGTATAAGAACATCAGCATACACGTCTAGGAGGAGCAGGCTAGCTAATTTCGCAATTGCCGCTGTGATAAATAATCTCAAGGATTCACCGTACAGAAGATCTGAGTTCTGAATTCATGAATCATAATGATTATCAACGGTAAAACGTTAAGCATTATAAATTTGCGAAGCGGTTTTCTTCGTGTTACATTTTACGTAGAAATTGACTGAAGACAATGGAAAACTACCTGTTGAAAAATTTGTCGAAGAGAAATTGGAACCAAATAAAGGTACACATTTTCCATCCGGTAGAGGGAACGGCGCAAGAAGAACAGCACCTCCCAAAGGATTTCCATTCTAAGGTATATTGCCAATAGTAATTTTTTATATCAAACGAAGCCAATTGATGTTAAAATGGTAAACAGTTGACACAAATGACAATTCAAATGTTAAATTCGATTTCTTGGCAAGGATTTCACAGAATTATTATTTAAAAGGCAACCAACAAACCTGCCCCGTAATAAACAAAAATGCACAACTCGCGTACCAGCGACCTGTCACACATAAGTTTTCTCGCATTTTTTAAATCAAACCTGTCAAAAAGAATTAAGACTAACTCTTGTGTCATTTATGTGAAAAACTTGACTGTTTTTATTATCTTATTGCTCAAGTTCTGCATCTTTAAGTCTTATGCTGCAACTTCCTTACTCTTGAACACTAGCTGCGCTCCAGCCTTATTGGCATGTTCATTGCTCTTGACATCCTGTTAATGGATTTAATATCTTTTATTCGTAATTCGTGATAATCCATCTGACAAAGCTTAAAATTGGTTAGCATCATGCAAATATATTCAAGTGTGTCTCACTCATTTATCTCAGTAACAAACAACAATTTAGTATGGACATCTAGTGGACAAATTTCAGACTAATTGAATGTTGATATCCTTAAACGACAGCGGATAGGGTGTGACGTGTGAGTCTAAGTGATCCATTAAGTTTGTTTTCTTCGCTACATTTTGTGTTCCCATCAATAATTCACCTGTTTACTAAGTTTGTGTTATATACTATCTAGTAAGTTCAGTTTCATGTGTCTATTGGAAAAAGAACAGTAAAAAAAATTTTTTTTTCTGTCTCACAGTTGCCCTTGCCCAGGCAAGCCATCAGACCACAAAGTTGCTAGCAGCCTAGGTTTGCCACTTTTCAACATGCTATTGCTTTTAGAGAGGTACTTATATTCTGCCTGCTACCAAACCAATCGGTATAGTTCCCTCATTCACTATCAAGGATGAAACAATTTCAAACTAAAACCAACAATGATGTGGACGCTGGCAGTAGGCATACCAACAATAGAGGTAAATCAACAACATAAATTATACAGAAATGAATGCCATGCTTTATTCTGGTATTGCCTATTGGCTCATGGCCTCATGTTAGAGAATGCTGATGCATTTCTTCAACAAGAGCTGGACATTTACTTCTTCGACACCATCATCCTTTTGGATATTTCAAGTTTCTCTATCACTGTCTTGGTGTACACTTTCGACCTCGATTCATTTGTAAGTTGATTTGATATTGCTTCTTGAAAATTAAAAATACTTCTATCTTTGTTCTTTATTAGAATAACGCCGTGGCTTAACAAAAAGCAAAAGATGACCAAAAGCGATGCAGCTCAGGAGCTCAGCAACAACCCACGGCGATGAAGGGAGTTCACCATGGTACATCGCCGACGTCCTCACGTCGGTTCGCGTCTTTGCCATCGCCTCATCGCCGTCTTCGTCTTCGCCTTCGCCATCGCCTCGTCTTCGCCTTCGCCATCGCCTCGTCTTCGTCTTCGCCTCGTCGCCGTCTTCGCCTTCGCTTTCGCCATCGCCTCGTCTTCGTCTTCGCCTCGTCGCCGTCTTCGCCTTCGCTTTCGCCATCGCCTCGTCTTCGTCTTCGCCTCGTCGCCGTCTTCGCCTTCGCCTCGTCGCCGTCTTCTCCTCGTCGCCGTCGTCGCCGTCTTCGCCTTCTCCTCTTCGCCGTCTTCGCCTCTTTGCCGTCTTCGCCTTCACCTTGGCCATCGCCTTGAACAACGTCTCGCCGTCGTCTTGGATTGGTATTGTTTTGTTTTGTTTTATTTTGTAATGTTTAAGTTAACCCGTTGGCTGCCACCCCGTTTGCGTCCCATTTTTTTTGTAGCTTGTAGGGACGGGCCGCGCTGTTCTGCTCCATGGTCTATTTGCCATGGGGTGGGGAAGTCGCAAATGCCCAAGATTCGCCTTCGGGCGCTGTAGGCAATGCACCAATAGGGACTCTCTTTTTCGGTTCGGTAATAGACTCCGGGGGTGTGCATTCCCGGAATGGAGTCTATTACCGTGCCAGCCCGGACTTGTCTTCGGACAAGTCCCACCTTGGTCGGGGATCATTATGACGCGATGCGTAGTAACTGTAGTTTAAGCAACCTACGGGTTGTATGGCCTGGCAGCCAACGGGTTAACTTAGTTAAGTGTAAATATATGTATGTAATTATATATGTATGTATGTATATCATGTAAAGTAGTGGTGGAATTGTGGGATGGAGGAGGGTCAATAAAACAATTTTTACAAAAAACTTCTTTTGTTGTATTTCACATTACGATAAATACCAAGAACATAGGACACTTATTTCACAAACCTTTCACAAAATCTTGTCATCGATTGAGTACATGACAAATCATGCCTGTTCACAATTCTGCAAAGACTTATTCTGTTGTTAAGAACTTAAAACAATCTTCAGAATTTCACTTAAGGAATTTTTTCTCCTTCTTACATGCAAGTGAACAATCCATCAATGCAAGAATGATACTAGAGGTTGTTTATTTGAAGTGGCAACAGGCAGCAAAACATCTGTGGCATTGCATTTGGATATGGAAAAGTCCTGCGGCCATCACCAGCACACAAACTAGAGAATGGAGACCTAGAGTACAGTTAAAATTGTAATACTGTTAACGATCAATTGTAACATTACCTCATGATACATGCAAAAAACTAGGACATTTAGTTTGAAAAAGAATATGAAGAGCTGTTTCAATTATACAGGGCCATTGGAATAAAAACTGGCTGTATTTCACTAGTTAATATGAAAATGAGCCAACTCAAAGCGAAGAGCTCAAAGTCAAATCATGGCTTGGCATGCTTTTAAGCCAAGCCATGCTTTGACTTTGAACAAGTTTGAATAAGTATGGTACAATGTTTTGCAAGAAACAAATTATTGCCAAAATACCTTCAATAGAGTATGAATTTACTTTCAAGTGAACCGTTTGTAAAGCATAAAATAGAAACTATGCCAAATTCCAGGAAAAACCACGCGACATCAGCAGTGTAATTTTAACCTGACATTAATTATCCAAGTGTTCTTTGTGAACGCTAAACGCGAAATGAAACAGCTGATAGTCCCATAAAAAGCTTCTGAGTTGCCTTTTTCTTCCATAGATGTCGTTTTCGCGGGATTCGCGCTTCTTTTGTTTTTACCAGCAAACATGAGAAACAAGAAAAGTTCGTCAGTTTGTCATTGAATTTTCTTGAAAATGGTTATATAGGTTGAATGGTAAAAGCACATCTTCGGCTCAGTTGTTTGTTGGCGTATCTTCTCGGATTTCTTCTATCCACCCATTTGGACTATAAAGCTGTTCACCTTTGGTATAATGTGTTTGTTAAAAACTTATTTTTTCATAATGTGTTTTAAAAATAACTTCGGGTTAAAAGGATTTCATTTTCTAACTACCTGCCAGCAAACTATTGCCATGGTTGGTATTTCATGAGTTACACCAGTTTGGTTTTGAGTGTTTCTATATTTCACTAAGGTGTCTGTGTTTGTGATCACAAAACATTTAGCGGGGAAGATACAACAAGAGGATTCAAGCTGTTAATCGTCCAAAGGAAGCACATTGTAAATCCAGCAACTTTTTTGGTAATAAAAATTTGCTACATTAATTTTTGCAGCGCAGAAACTAAATGCAATTTCTTTCGTAGGTGTAACAGTGATTGTGGGTTTTTTTAAGTTGTCAATTACCAGAATTAGTGGCATTTAATATTGTGGCCGTAGAACCACATTTGTTTAACATTAAAATGAGGTATTCTGAGATTAGTTCTAGTGATTTTGAAACAATTTGGACTTGGTATGGTTTTTTGGCTTTAGTGTAAGGAACTCAATATGCTAGAGCTAGCATGTTTTGAACTTCTGAGTAGACTGATTCTAAGAAGCTGCAGTACCATATGAGCACCTGACGAAATTGAACCAGAAATTTTCCTTGCTACATTTTTCTTGGATCCTGTACTGTAAGTTTGTTACAACATGGATGATTTTTGGTTATGTTTCTACATTATTTAATTGCTGTTAATCATTTTTTTAAATGTCAATCAATCACTATAAGTCTGCATTAGTCGTTAGTGGGTTAAATGGGTTGTATTGACACTGAGATTGCCAAATCATGCTTGTTAGTTCACCCTAGTAAGAAGGTGTGGGTAATTGGGGCAAGTCTTAATGGAAGCTCTTTTAGTTGCACTTCATTAACACATTAGAATTACTTTGATACTACCATTAATAAAGGAGTTCTGGTAAAAGAAAGAAAGTAGAGAGAAGTTGTTGCTATTAGAAAAACTTGCAGTTTCATATAACTTTATTATTGGTGTGATAATAAATGACGATTACAACAATCTGCTTTCTTATAGAATTCTTCACACATCATTCATCATGGTCTATGATTCCCACGATTTCACCATTGTAACCTGACTGGAATTCGAACCTAAGGCATTCAGCATTACAGTCTCACACTCTACCACTGAGCTATTTCAGGTACTATATTGGAAACTAAGTCTTCAACACATTAAGATAACTGTGCCCAGTAGTCAATAGACTACCAAATATCATTGGGGGGGATAATAGGGGGGGTTGCCAGGTAGCTATCGCTCTCGCCTACCATCTCGAAGATTCCTGGTTCGATTCCCGATGTCCTGGGCTTCCAACTTTCCCAAGTGTCTACCTTCCACGTCTGCAAGTTGAGTCGAGAAACTTCCCCGTTACGAAGTAACGGGACGGATATTTTGGCACTAATTAATGTATTATCCCATAAAATTTCTTAAAAATTTCATTTTGTTTTAGCGACGTGAGAGATCTGAAACTTGGACATGAAATTAAATCTATAGATAAGTATATCCAAATTTGTCACATGCTTTAATTCAAGATTAATTTTGTTTCTTTATTACAAATTTAGTCTCCTTCAGGATTCGAACCTGTAACCTTTGGCGTTCCATGCCAATGCTCTACCACTGAGCCACGAGACATATGTTCTGCTTGTCTATGTTTCCTTGTTACTTAAGTTTTATAAATTTGGACTTGTGGCTTTTTTGGTTTATCTTGGAGACTTGATAATGTAACTCATAGCTCAGTGGATGAGCATCGGCGTGGAATGCCGAATATCTAGGGTTCGAATCCCGAATGAGTCTAAATGGTATATCAAAATAGCTAACATGAACGATTTCCAATTAACTCAAACTGATGTGTAACAGAATTCCCATTCTGCAAGCAGGACTCCTTAATTTTATCTCCCCCACCTCCCTCATCGCACAGCCTCCTCTTGAACCCGCCATAAGACTACAAGCAGCAACACAGCAGACGTATCTCCCGGAAACTTCCCAAAAGACACCTGCATCGCCCGAAGCTCTTACATCAGCCGGCTAACACGGAAGCACCCTCAAACATCTTCCTACCTGTTCCCACGCCTAAAATATTCATGCACCTGCACCGCACGCGCCAAGACATCCCACCCTTTTTAGATTAAGATCCCAACACATAAATAACCGTAGATTTAGAAATATTTTTACTAATTATTCACTTAAATCCTAGTTAAGTGACCTGTCCGAACTGTCACCACAGTTCGGGGGTGGCTTTAACACAGGACTATTAAATACTAATTTATACTCCAAATTCACGCTTTCTCCCGTAAATCTTACAACTTTAAACTATAATTCTTCCCACCCCTCCGTGACTCATCCTAGCGGATGGGTACCCTTTAACCTCCCTAAAATTCGACTTAAGTGAGTTGACAGAACTGTCAACTCAAGTCGGGGGTGGCTTTTACACGGAGCCTATTCTCCCTATTGTTCCTCTATCCGGGTCACGGCCGCATCTTTTTCATATAAAAGGCCGAGACTTTTCCTCTCTTAGTTAGTCGTTAGTTAGTCGTTTTTGAGTCTTCTTTGAGTCGTTTTGAGCCGTTTTCGGTTACCTTCAGTCGTCCTTCCACCTACCTCAACCTGTCCTTTAGTGACTTAACGGTACCAGTTAAGCTCAGTTTAGTTGATCTGTGAAGTGAATATTTTCCGCTCACGCTACCCGACTGCGCCAACTGGTATGTCACACCTCTATTTATTTATACCTGTATTTTAGCCTTAGAAACCGAATACATTGCGTTGTGGATCAGACGTCTCCTGTTCTTTATTTAAAACTGTTTAAATTAAATTATCTCGTAAAGGGAAGAATGTTTAAATACACGAACCCTTTACATCTGGTGGCAGCGGTATTTGAACTTATCCACAATGTCATTGTATACGGGTGCTAAGCCTAAAATTTTGAGTAAACCAATAAAAAATACTGTCCGTCACGGATCTCAACCCTTGTTGCCCACCTCTGAAAATCTTACTTCTGTACCTGTCTCTAAAATAAATCCTGAATTATCTGAACCGTCTACTCGCCAAAAGAGACCCACTCGTTCAACTGTTAGCTTTAAAACAGCTAAGTTATTACAGCTCGGGTTAAATTCTAAAACTATTAGGAAACCAAAATCTTTTAAGTGGCAAGATATTAAAAAATCTATTAGTAATAGTCCTTCACTTCTTGCTCGTACTATTGAGTGGCTTCGGCAGTCTCCTTCTACCTCAGATTTTGAAAGTGAAAGCGAAAAACCGCCGCGCGCTTTATTACAGGGCTCTTCTACACAGCTTCCTTCTTCACTACCTGTAGTTAAGGATCATAAAATAACCTTTACAATTCAGCCGACAGCTACCGAAGAAAATAAAGTTAAGACTCCAGAAACCCCACCTTCGCCTACTTCTGCTGACTTTAATTTTGACAGCACTCTTTCTAGCTCATTAAATGAACATCAACGCGTCGATTCTACAGATATACGTGAAGCACGCACCGTCATTAAGCAACCCTCCCAATTACCAGCCAGAGTCCCCATTACCTGTAGAACATTTACGACTAGCCCTATTTGCACTCAAGCAAGCCTTACTATCCAACCAAATTTTACCGGTTCACGAACAAAATTATCTGATAGCACAGTTAAAATCAATCAGCAATTATTCTCAACTATCAAACCCGAAACCGTCGAAACCATCGCCCAACCTATTGCCCTTGCTAGACGAAATTCACTCCCTACTGAAACAGCCGTTAGACCAATCACGCCCCTTGCGGCCGTTGTCTGCAACAATAATAAAACTCTTTGTCGATCGCTTGACGGACTACACGGAGTACACGTTAAAAAATCAAACGGCGACCCTCAAATTTTTGAACGAAGCCAATCGTTACACTCACTTCATCAAGACGCTGACTCCAGCAAAGAATCAATTCAACAGGAAGAAACAGCATCCAGCTCGTCACAGCATTCTTTGTCACCTATCCTCGGGCCTGGCGGAAAAACTTTGCACAACTCACTCAACAATATTCATCAACGACTTTCTTCAACTCCCATCCCTATTACGACGCCTGATCAACCTTGCAGCAGTTCCAGACCAAACCCACCAACTAGTTTTAAATCTCCTCTCACACCTGGAACACCTAGCGGATCTCCCGGAAGCAATACGAAACACAGCACAAATCACTGCACAGCAGCTCAAAGCACTCATCACACGAGAAGACCAGCGCACTTTAACGCCAACGTTATTAGCCAACAACGAGGTACAAATAAAAGCAGCTGCGAAAGCACCAGCCCCACTCTCACAACACAAAAGACATATACACAACCGACCTCTGGCGGAGAAAAACCAAAACACACTACAGATAAACGAGACAGCCAGCAAATTCAACACAACGTCACTTACACCACCACGCGGGGATTTAACGCAACCTCAACCAAAACAAAACAGCCAACGCCACCCGTGGCGCAATCGTCGCCAGCAGAAGAAAAGCAGCAGTTCCACACAAAACAAACAATAAAAATGGACCCTCTTCAATATTCATTGGTGACGAATGTCATTCCGATAGGAGATTTGCAAGAATTACAAAAAGGTCAACGCGCGCAAACTATGCTCATTCAATTACAAAATTTTACGGGAGGACCATCAACACGTTTTGATCGTTGGATTAAATTATTCGAAAATGTCGTTGCTATGTCAAACTGGAATGAAAAAGAAAAAATGAATATGTTGGTGACCAAAATGGCCGGCCCTGCTCATGACATCCTACAAAATATTCTAGAAAGCGTCACTCAAGATTATAAAGAAGTAAAGCGGCTGCTGCAAGAACGTTTCCATGGAAACGAAAATCAAGACTTCTTCCAAAACCAACTTGAAGAAGTAAAGCGACATCCAGGCGAAGCTATTCTCGACTATGGTTTCCGACTCAAAAATATTTTCGAACATGGATACCCCAAGGGGGAAGAAGAAACAAAAACTGATGAAACAACACGACTCCAAATGCTACGACAAAAATTCCTTCAAGGGTTAGACAAAACCCTTAGAAACAAAGTCCGCTACAAACCTTTCACTACATACGAAGCTTTAGTTGCCGAAACCAATAAATACGCTCTACGCTTAGATGGGGAAAAAGAAGAAAAAGACAAGAGAGAATTTATCAACGCAGTAGAAAGCAATTCCACCAACATTGAAATTTTAAAAGCAATAGAGAAAATACCTGAAACCATAAATGCACTCGCGACAGGTAGCAGGTATCCCCAAAAGGTCCCTGAAAAAGATGGAAACCCCCAGAGACTTGCAAGCGCAGAACAGGTAGACAGATTAGAAAAAGCGGTAACTCGATTGATAGAAAACAGTGATCGCAATACAAATAGATTTTCCAATAACAGCAACTTTAGACAAGCAAATTCATACCAAACAAGCAATGGTTACAATCAGTACAAACCAAATTTCAATATTCCACAAAATTACAATACTCCACCTCCCCAATTTGTAAGCAACTCGCCTAGCAGGTACCAGATTAACAACCCTCCGCCGCGACCCTTTTTCACAACTCAATATCCCCCTCGTTCAGATATGACTACCTGTCATTCTTGTGGCACGAAAGGCCATGTAAAAAGGGATTGTAGGAAAAGACAAGAACAAAATACAGATATAAGACAGCCCATCAAATGCTATTCCTGTCAGCAGATAGGACATAGAGCGAATGAATGCATGAATAGACAAATGCAGCAAAAGCCTAATATTCCTGGTCCATCTCATGGACAGGGAAACGCTTAGGTACCAACTGCAGCTTTGGGTCAGTTGGTAGATCAGCCTCTTTTTATGGAAAACCCCGGCAAATTTCTCACATTACAATTATTCAAAATAGTTCAGCACCTCGTATTTCCCTTTTCATTGACAAAATTCAGTTTGATGCGCTGTTTGATACAGGCGCTGCGAGAAGTCTTTTACACGAAAAAGTTTATAGATTACTACCGTCGGAAATGCAACTGGCCAGTGCTGAGACCGACACAGATTTATTTGACGTACAGAATAGAAAGTTAGAGACCCTAGGGAAGGTTGAGCTACCTGTCCAATATGGAGAATATATACTTGAACAAGAATTTATTATTACAAGCGGAATTTCTGAAGCATGCATTTTAGGCGTTGACGCTGCTTTTAAACATGAGTTCGTATTATGTGGACGAACTAAGACTATTTTTTTAGCGAGAGACAAAGCAGGAAGAGCACCACTCTATTCCAGCGAGAATTTAATGACCTCAGTCAAAAAGGTGACGACGTTCCCATTGACTTGCATGGCCATTAAAGCCAGAATGAGTAGGTCACAATACCAATTGCTTCCTGGCTTTCCGTTTCTGTTTACTCCGAGCAAAGAGCTACCGGAAGGAATTACAGTAGATCAATTTTTAGGCGAAACGAATGATAAAGGGGAATACAATTTGCTGATTCGTAATATTTCAAATAAACTCATTAATTTACCGCGTGGAATTTTATTAGGCAACGTTGAAACAGCTTGTCAGTTAATTGGAAAAATTGACGTGAAAGATGAAAATGAGACAATGCTAAATGAAGAACAAACGGAAATTGACACTTTTATTTCAAACGTAGAATTTCAATATAAAAAACCTTTAATTAAATTATTAAACGATTTCAAAGACCTTTTTGCTACAACAGATTCTCAATTAGGATATACCGGCTTAATTAAACATAGTATAGATACCCAAGGAAGAGGCCCTATCAGACTTAGACCCTATCGTACAGCAAGGAAGCATCAGGAAGAATTGAGAAAACAAATTAAGGAGATGTTGGATAAAGATATCGCCGAGTTATCTACCTCTCCCTGGGCAGCACCTGTTGTACTAGTAGAAAAGAAAGACGGAAGTTTACGATTTTGCGTAGACTATCGTAAATTAAACAGCATCACAGTAAAAGATTCATTCCCTCTACCAAGAATAGATACCACCCTTGACCAACTACATGGAAAAAAGTTTTTTACGACTCTTGACCTAGCATCTGGCTACTGGCAGATAGAACTAGAAGATTCAGCTAAAGAAAAAACAGCATTTATCGTAGAAAATAATTTATACCAATTTAAAAGAATGGCTTTTGGATTGTGTAACGCTCCGGCAACATTTCAAAGAACAATGAATTACGTTCTAAGAGACGTCTTAGGAAAGAAAGCATTAGTTTATTTGGATGATGTCATAATTTTTTCAGACACATTCGAAGCTCATTTAGAAGACATACGCGAAGTATTCAACCTTTTAAAAATCGCAAACCTTAAACTTAAACTCAAAAAATGCCAGTTTATTAAACATTCGGTAAACTATTTAGGCCATATTATTTCAAAAGAAGGCATTGCACCAGATCCAGCGAAAATTGATAAAATTCTTAATTATCCAGTCCCTCAGTCAGCTGACGACGTAAGATCTTTTCTAGGACTAGCAGGATACTATAGACGTTTTATTAAAGGATTTGGTTCCATTGCCCAGCCACTAACAAAGAAAACTCATAAATTGGCTTTAAAAGAACCCTTCGTTTGGACTGACGAAGATCAGGTAGCTTTTGAGACCCTTCGAACATGCCTTACAACAAAGCCTATTCTGGCATATCCCGATTTCAGCAAGCAATTTTTACTTTTTACTGACGCATGCAATTATGGAATTGGAGCTGTATTATCCCAAATTCAAGACGGTAATGAAGTAGTCATTGCGTATGCCAGTAGACAGCTAAGAAAAGCAGAATTAAATTACGCTACTGTAGAAAAAGAAGCCCTCGCAGTGATCTTTGCGATAAAATCTTTCCGCCACTACCTGCTTGATGAACCTTTTTTGGTCATAAGTGACCATAGCCCTCTCCAATGGCTACAAAATCAAAAAGACAACAATGGAAGGCTAGGGCGGTGGGCAATACAACTAGCAAGTACCAATTATAGAATACAATACAAACCAGGACGAGTACATCAAAACGCAGACTGTTTATCTCGAATAAAAGTCGCGGTCATTCAAGAAAAAAGCAAACAAAAAGAGATCTGTCTAAAACAAGCAGAAGATCCTCTTTGCATACACATTAGAAATTACTTAGATAACGGCGAATTAACTGATGAACATCAAGTTAACAACCCTGTTTGGGTTAAAGAAATTGAATTTTATCAAGTAATCGATGGTGTGCTCTACCGTAAAGATTTTTCCACCAAAATAAAAAAGAGAAACGAAGCAAAATTTCAGGTAGTTTTACCTCTTTCTCTTCGTCCATTAGTTTTAAAAGAACTCCATGACGAACCTTTATCAGGCCATCTTGCCTATCAAAGAACGTACCTTAAAGTTAAAAATAATTATTATTGGCCATCTATGAGGGCTGACATCAAAGAATATTGTCGAGTTTGTGAGACTTGTTTAGCCAATACAAAGTCTACTTTACGAGCTTTCTTACATCCTCATGAGCTAGCAAAAGCACCATTTGACGTGGTAGGAATGGATTTTATGGGTCCTTTCACGCCACCGTCAACAAATGGTAACAAATACATTATGGTCATTACAGATTATTTTTCCAAATGGACAGAAATAGCAGCTCTTCCTGATCAGACAGCTGTCACTACAGCCGATTGTTTCATGAAATTAATCGTACAAAGGCACGGTTTACCAAAAGCAATAGTATCTGATAGAGGAACGAATTTTACATCAGCAATTTTTCGTCACTTATGTAAAACATTAGAAATCGATCAACGATTGACGACAGCGTACAATCCCGCTAGTAACGGACAAACCGAGAGATTCAATCGTACATTAACAACAATGCTTAGGAAAGAATTAAAAGATGGACAGCACGAAAATTGGGAACAAATGATGGGAGACGTATGCTTTGCATATCGTAATTCGGTTCATTCATCAACATTAGAAACACCATTTTTTCTTTTGTATGGTCGTGATCCGAACCTTCCTATCCACAATTTCCTTGATGCTGTACCACGTACCACACTCTCTCCCACAGATTATACGAGCCTTATGTTAGAACGACTAAGAATAGGTTTTCAAATCGCTCGCGAAGAAAATCGAAAGGCAAGAGAAAAACAAAGAGAACAGTATAACAAGAGAGCAGTACTACACGACTATAAAGTAGGGGATAGAGTATTGATAGATATCAAAGTTCTTCCTCAAGGAGATAGCAGAAAATTTGTCTCAAAATTTAAAGGTCCATACAGAGTAATAAAACTGTACGATAATAAAACGGTAGACATCGCCGATAACTCTTTCATACCAAGACGAGTCCATGTCAACCGACTTCGTCCCTTGTTCGACAGTATGATATGGCGAGACGAATTTTGCCCCGATATTGAAAAAGAACAAGAAAATCTTTTGCCTGAGATAGATCTCGAGAGTGACACAGCCCTAGAAAACAATAGACCCCTAACAGAGGATAACACAGACGCAACTCAGCCCCCAAACATAGATAGTGATCTGCAACAAGCAAATGACGATACAATCGCCACTGAACGTCTAAATGAAGACAAACCAGAAAAAGACACACCAGAAATAACACACTTATCTTCTCAGCCCGACCTTACTATCGCAACAACTGATCCAAATTTTATCGCCCCACAAACACACAGAAAAAGGGTTGTGAAGAAAACTCGTAGGCTAATAGAAGAATACGAATAGATCCTGGAAATATTTATAGCTTTAGAAAAGAAAATATATATGTAGTTAAAAATATAAGAATGAAAAACAAGAATAAGCTAAAGTAATAAAATTAGGTAAGATCTCATCATGATTAGAAAACCAAGCCACGCCATTTTTTTTCTCGAGACTCAACAACACGTGGCCTAAACCAGGGAAGCTAGGACTATATAAAGAGGCAGTCAGCATCGAAAAAGTCAGTCGATTCTGTTCACGATGACAGATAATTTCTCTGACTTAGAATCACTTTCGAGCGAGGAACTGAACCTGTTTGGTTCAGTTTCGAGGAACGACTGGGATTCCTATTTACAGGAATCCCGCGTTCGACCGTACTCACGCCAGGGTACGCCATGGGAACTAATTTCCTTCGGCGACCCTCGGTACCAGGATCTAGATCCTGATGACCCAGTCTATATTGCGGCCTGCAAAGAGTAAGAAAAAATCACAGTAAAAGAACAATTTGTTTTTTCCGGTATTTATTTAATTTTTTTCCGACGGCCCAAAACAGTTTACAGGCGAAAAGGGAGCTTGAGGCGATAGCGGAAAGGGAAGAAACGGCCAGAGCTTACGAAGAAGCTCTGGCTCAAACAAAAAAACAAGAGGAAATCCTGACAGAGAAAAGACAGGAGATAATTAAACAGGCGAAAGGGAATTTTTTTCCCTTACCCAGCCGTTTCGGTTCCACGACGGAGCCGAACGACTGGGACACGGAATCGGACCTCAATCGTAAGCTCGTTTGCCAGCGCTGGTACGAGCTCCAGGAGAAAAACGAAATGTTTAAATCATTTTTGATCGGTATGGGACTACTGCTAGGGATTGTAAGCCTATGCTTACAAATCTTCCGGCAGTAAGAGCCCTAAGGTACCAACACCATATTTTTGTGTTTTGCCTGCAACAAAGAATTTTGTTGAAATTTTTTTTGAATTCTTACCCGCAAGTAGAAAAATACATTTTTTAGATTCTCCAATCATTTTTTTTATTCACCCTATGAAAAAATTTTTTTTATTATACCCACATAAAATGAAAACATAAATAAAATAAACATACATATACCAGTATGTGTATAAATAAAAAACAAACCTTCCTTCCAAACTCAAAACAAATACTAAAAGATAACAATAACTGACATCTAGTGGTCAATTTTGGTATCCTACAAAAAAAAAAAAAAAAAAAAAAAAAAAAAAAATAGATATATAGTAACAAATCTCAATACAAATGGAAAAAAAAAGGAATTGAAAACAAAATACCTCTACGATTCTTCAATTCATGATAATTCAATGTGGTTCAGTTATAAAAGTAAAACCTGAAAATAAAAAATAAAAATAATAATATATATACATATACATAACAGTACAACAAAATAAACTTACCATCTCGAATTTAATACTCTTTAAACCACCCACACTCTCAACCTTCATAAACAACTAAACACAAATATAAGAAATCTAAGAAGAAAGCACAAACTATACCCACCACAATCCCCTGATAAACTTCTACATCCTTTTCTTTTCACTACCAGCACAAACATGGCGACTAGAAGCCAAACTAAAGCAGACGACGAAAGCCCAACGTTGCCAAATTTAATTTTCTCCGTCCCATTTTTGCCCCGATTAATTTTTTTTTCCGACAAAATACATAAAACTACCTCCAAATTAAGTAAACATAGTTCCAAATATTAAATCCATAACAGAAAAATCATACATGAAGCAATATAACGAAATAGAGTAATAATAAGTATAGCCCAATATTTTCCAAAAAACATCACGCATACTCCATCTAACGGTCATTTTAAAAACCCTCATTTTTACACAACTTTCACTATATGTACAAATCCCACTATTCTCCCTTTCATCATTTACAATATGTTTTATCCCCAACTAAGCTTTCACTATAATTTTTAAATTACCCTTACTTAAATGATACCTTTCCACTAAATTATATATAGATACAAACAAAACAAAAACATATTAAATAAATTTTTTTTTCTTTTCGTCAACATATTTGTACATTTTCCCCCCCCCCCTTCCAACTACTTATCTACGACACCTAGCGGTCGTTTTAGTTTCCTTATGTACATTATTTTCCTTTCACTTTCATTGTCATTTCTTCCCAAATCTCTTGAAGAAATTAGAAAAAAAAATAAAACAAAACAAACAAAACAAAAAAACAAAAACTGAAACAAAAATAAACAAAACAAAACAAAACAAACAAAAACAGAACAAACAAAAACAAACAAACAAACAAAAAATAAATAAATAAAAGAAAACACAAAAAAAAAAGAGAGAAAAAAGAATCACTTTATATTTTCTGAAACATTAAATTCCATTCCATTTCCATTTTTACATTCCCCCTCAAACATATTTTTTTTCATATCCCCCATTAAATCCGTCTTCCTAGAATTCCTTGACGGATAGTATTTCATCGAACAAAACACCACCATGTTGTCTGCAGCATCAAACTGATCCAAGTTTATCTTCAGAAAATGTTGCTGTATTTCATGCTAACAACAATGTTATGCACCACTGCATGGGCATTCGAAACTATAATCTGCAACTGCGATAACCCTTCGGCAAAAGAACATTTTCGAACGAACGACGAGAATTGCCCGTCATTGCTGAAACCAACGCAAAAAGAAATCGACTACATGCTATGGACAAATAGAAGAGCTGGAATAAAATTCCCGGCATCAATCTGCGGAAGATGGATGAAAATCAACCACATCACGACAGATTTCTTTGGTCAACAAATCATCGTTCCAGAAACAGTCGCATTGGAAACATCATTAACCGAATGCACGATCATGGCCAAAACAAAACGTTGCAACGACGTTCAAATGAATTTTACCGACGATAAATGGACCCACACACCAGATCCACCCACAATTGGAAGCTGGTTCACAACAATCTCACCTTATGTAATTAATTGCATGATGGAAGAAACTAAACTAATTCGACAAGGAGCGGATGACATCATCGAAACGCCTCTCGGAAAAGCAAACGTTTCAGACGGAATTCACACCCACAATCATCTCACGATCATCTGGGATATTACAGTAGCTACTGCTTTCGATAACACTCCCAGACTGGTCAGCAGTGGAGAAGGTGCTCTCATCAAAACATCGACTCCAGGAACGTTTCGCCTAGAAGACGAAAAACAGCAATTGGCATTTCACATTAAACCAGAAGGCAGATGCCTCACGACTGCCTGTCGCCACAAAAATGAATCATTCACAGTCATAGGCGATGAACATCTTTTCATCTCTATTCCTCACCTCGACGACGACAGCGAAGAGTCAGACTACGAACCTCCTCAACGAGAAACGACAACCTTATCAAACATAAGCAGGACTAACTCAGCAATCGCCCTGGAACAAATACTCAACACGCAAGTCGGTTTGGCCGCACACGTACAATTTGTACGCGACAAACTGACAGAACAAGAAAACGATATTCTGAGAATCGTGAGGAACACACAATGCGAATTGGTACGGACCAAAAGAGCCCTTGCAATCTCAGCAGCTCAATACGACGGATGGCTAGCAGCCAGCATCCTACAGCTCCCCGAATGCATGAATCTTCAAGCACAAGGAGAAACTGTATTGTTGAAACAATGCAGAGCCATCAGAACAACGTTCACTACCGAAACGACAAGCTGTGGACCTCAACCTCGATTCAAAAATTTCACCATCGCCACAAACGGCTGGGAACTCGCCCCTTACAGCCCATGCTACTGGAGAGATCATTATGTCAACTTTAATGGAAGACATCATGTTTATCGTAACAATACTTGGAAGAAAGCTGAAGCAACCCTCATTCAACCAGAACGAGATCTGCCCACTTCCTTCCGCTACGACGACGATAATACACACGACTACGAACCACAGGCTAATCCTGCCTACGACGGGATAACAACAAGCCACATGAACATCATAGCAGATCTCGCAGCAGCAATGGCCGAACAAAGCATGAAAACAGGCATCAACTCATCAACAGCAATGAGAAATATCATCGTAACGGCAGAAGAAAAAACAGGAATAACCAGCTATATGAGCTGGTGGGAGACATTCAAGATCATCATTTTCTTCATTGGTTTAGCAATCGTCTGCACCATTACCTTCAAGATCTTTCGTTGGCTTGGATTATTCAAAATGATATGGAACTGTTGCTGCGCACTTAAAAATCTCAACAATACCACTCACAGAAGAAACCGACGTCGCGAAGTATTGGACATCTCACCACCAGTTGACATCAAGCAATATCTACCTCCTCTACTGCAAACTCAAGTTTGACTAGGCCGATTACGGGACGTAATCTTACGGGCCCGGGAGTCATGTAACAGAATTCCCATTCTGCAAGCAGGACTCCTTAATTTTATCTCCCCCACCTCCCTCATCGCACAGCCTCCTCTTGAACCCGCCATAAGACTACAAGCAGCAACACAGCAGACGTATCTCCCGGAAACTTCCCAAAAGACACCTGCATCGCCCGAAGCTCTTACATCAGCCGGCTAACACGGAAGCACCCTCAAACATCTTCCTACCTGTTCCCACGCCTAAAATATTCATGCACCTGCACCGCACGCGCCAAGACATCCCACCCTTTTTAGATTAAGATCCCAACACATAAATAACCGTAGATTTAGAAATATTTTTACTAATTATTCACTTAAATCCTAGTTAAGTGACCTGTCCGAACTGTCACCACAGTTCGGGGGTGGCTTTAACACAGGACTATTAAATACTAATTTATACTCCAAATTCACGCTTTCTCCCGTAAATCTTACAACTTTAAACTATAATTCTTCCCACCCCTCCGTGACTCATCCTAGCGGATGGGTACCCTTTAACCTCCCTAAAATTCGACTTAAGTGAGTTGACAGAACTGTCAACTCAAGTCGGGGGTGGCTTTTACACGGAGCCTATTCTCCCTATTGTTCCTCTATCCGGGTCACGGCCGCATCTTTTTCATATAAAAGGCCGAGACTTTTCCTCTCTTAGTTAGTCGTTAGTTAGTCGTTTTTGAGTCTTCTTTGAGTCGTTTTGAGCCGTTTTCGGTTACCTTCAGTCGTCCTTCCACCTACCTCAACCTGTCCTTTAGTGACTTAACGGTACCAGTTAAGCTCAGTTTAGTTGATCTGTGAAGTGAATATTTTCCGCTCACGCTACCCGACTGCGCCAACTGGTATGTCACACCTCTATTTATTTATACCTGTATTTTAGCCTTAGAAACCGAATACATTGCGTTGTGGATCAGACGTCTCCTGTTCTTTATTTAAAACTGTTTTAATTTAAATTATCTCGTAAAGGGAAGAATGTTTAAATACACGAACCCTTTACAGATGTTCAAGGGATACTCAGTACTAAAAGTGATTACCAATATAAACAACAGAAAACATAGCAGCGAAGTTGTAATTTTTTTTTATTTTTTCAAAATCAGCGAATTTTTTTAAGTGTCCAACCAAGGCAAAGGCAGACTCTCAGAGTCTACCTCTGCCCTGGTTGAACAACCCCCGGGGAGATTACCCGGGGAGTGGCTAAGAGAAGCCGGAAAAGGATGAAGAGTGATGATCGGACAAGTTTTTACGTGAGCGATTAACCGTTAATTCGGATTTGTGGGTAGCCTCTTCGCCCTCCAAAAGTTTTCATCGAGCTGGAGGACCCCCACGTCCCCTTTCCGGACAGCGCACTCACAACCTTTACTGCTGATCACAGTAGGGGCATGACCCCCTACGGGCTTATCACAAGTCAAGGGGAAACGGGGCCACGGAAAAGAAGGGAGCCCAGAAATGCACTTCAATATTTTTGTACAAATACCGTAACATGAGAGATAATACAAGAATCCGGAAATCTTCGGTCGCCCTTTCCACATTGCACACATATTTTTTATGGTACGGCAGCTTCTCATAATCAGTCCATGCAGAAGTTCAAAAGGTGCTAGCTCTAGCATATTAAGTTCCTTACACTGAAGGCAAAAAACATATCAAGTCCATATTGTTTTACAATCACTAGAGCTAATCTCAGAATACCTTGTTTTAATGTTAAACAAATGTTGTTCTAAGTTCACAATATTAAATGCCACTAACTCTGGTGACTGACAACTTTAAAAAATCCCACAATCACAGTAACACCTACGAAAAAAATTGCAGTTAGTTTCTGCGCTGCAAAACTTAATGTAGCATATTTTAATTACCAAAAAAGTTGCTGGATTTACAATGTGCTTCCTTTGAACGATTAACAGCTTGAATCCTCTTGTTGTACCTTGCCCGTTAAATGTTTCGTCATCACAAACACAGAATCCTTAGTGAAAAATAGTAAAACTCAAAACCAAACTCAAAACTGGTGTAACTCATAAAATATATGATACAACCGTGGTAATAGTTTGCTGGCAGGTAGTAAGAAAATGAAATCCTTTTAACCCGAAGTTATTTCTAGAATGCATTATTAAAAAAGAAAGTTTTTAACAAACACATTTTACCAAAGGTGAACAGCTATATAGTCCAAATGGCTGGATAGAAGAAATTCGAGAAGATACGCCAAAAAACAACTGAGCCCAAGATGTGCTTTAACGATTCAACCTATGTCAACATATTCAAGAAAATTCAACAACGCTCTACACTATGAGTTGTGTTTGTGTCACTGCTTCACTGGTAAAAACAAATGAAACGCGAATTCCGCGACACAATTTTTGCTGAAATTTTTTTGCAACTCCAACGACATCTAGGGAGCAGATTTTTTGGGAGGGACTAGCAGCTTCAGCTCTCAGCTGTTTCATTTCGGGTTTAGCGTTTACAGAGAACAGTTAGGTAAGAAATGTCTGGTCAAAATTTCACTGCTGATGTCGCGTGGTTTTACCTGCAGTTTAGCGTAGATTTTCTTAAACGCTTTACAAAAGGTCCATTTTATAGTAGATTCGTACAATATTGAAGGTATTATGGCAATAATTTGTTTCTTACAAAGCATTGTACACTTGTGCAAATTTGTTCGAAGTCGAAGCATGGCTTGGCTTTGGCAGCACGTTTTCATCTCGTTTAGTGAAGTGCAGCCAATTTTAATTCCAATGACCCTGTTTGAAGAAAACAGCTCTTCATATTGTTTTTCGAACTAAATGCCCTAGTTTCTTGCATGTATCAAGAGGTAATGTTACAATTGATCGTTAACAGTATTACTATTTTAACTGTACTCTAGATCTACATACTCTAGTTCGTGTGCTGGTGATGGCCGCAGGACTTTTCTGTATCAAAATGGAATGCCACAGATGTTTTGCTGCCAGCTGCCACTTTAAATAAACAACCTCTGGTATCATTCTTGCATTGACGGATTGTTCACTCACACGTGAGAAGAGAAAAAAATTCCCTAACTTAAATTCTGAAGATTGTTTTGGGTTCTTAACAACAAAATAAAAGCCTTCGCAGAACTGTAAACAAGCGTGATTAGTCACATACT
Organism: Daphnia sinensis; assembly: GCA_013167095.2. Lineage (NCBI taxonomy): Eukaryota > Metazoa > Arthropoda > Branchiopoda > Diplostraca > Daphniidae > Daphnia > Daphnia sinensis. The sequence continues at coordinate 13,860 of WJBH02000113.1, read as the reverse complement.
CAATCGATGACTACATTTAGTGAAAGGTTTGTGAAATAAGTTTTCTAATGTTCTTGGTATTTATCGTAATGTGAAAAATGAAATACATCAAAAGAAGTTAAGTGTAAAAATTGTTTTATTGACCCACCTCCATCCCACAATTCCACCACTAATTTACATGATATACATACATACATATATAATTACATACATATATTTACACTTAACTAAGTTAACCCGTTGGCTGCCAGGCCATACAACCCGTAGGTTGCTTAAACTACAGTTACTACGCATCGCGTCATAATGATCCCCGACCAAGGTGGGACTTGTCCGAAGACAAGTCCGGGCTGGCACGGTAATAGACTCCATTCCGGGAATGCACACCCCTGGAATCTATTACCGAGCCGAAAAAAGAGAGTCCCTATTGGTGCATTGCCTACAGCGCCCGAAGGCGAATCTTGGGCATTTGCGACTGTCCCACCCCATGGAAAATAGACCATGGAGCAGAACAGCGCGGCCCGTCCCTACAAGCTACAAAAAAAATGGGACGCAAACAGGGTGGCAGCCAACGGGTTAACTTAAGCATTACAAAATAAGTCAAAACAAAACAATACCAATCCAAGACGACGGCGAGACGTTGTTCAAGGCGATGGCCAAGGTGAAGGCGAAGACGGCAAAGAGGCGAAGACGGCGACGACGGCGACGAGGAGAAGACGGCGACGACGGCGACGAGGAGAAGACGGCGACGACGAGAAGACGGCGACGACGGCGACGACGAGAAGACGGCGACGACGGCGACGAGGAGAAGACGGCGACGACGGCGACGAGGAGAAGACGGCGACGACGGCGACGAGGAGAAGACGGCGACGACGGCGACGAGGAGAAGACGGCGACGACGGCGACGACGGCGACGAGGAGAAGACGGCGACGAGGAGAAGACGGCGACGAGGCGAAGACGGCGACGAGGCGAAGGCGAGGGCGAAGACGGCGACGAGGCGAAGGCGAAGACGGCGACGAGGCGATGGCGAAGGCGAAGACGGCGACGAGGCGATGGCGAAGGCGAAGACGGCGACGAGGCGATGGCGAAGGCGAAGACGGCGACGAGGCGATGGCGAAGGCGAAGACGGCGACGAGGCGATGGCGAAGGCGAAGACGGCGACGGCGATGGCGAAGGCGAAGACGGCGACGAGGCGATGGCGAAGGCGAAGACGGCGACGAGGCGATGGCGAAGGCGAAGACGGCGACGAGGCGATGGCGATGGTCATCTTTTGCTTTTTGTTAAGCCACGGCGTTATTCTAATAAAGAACAAAGATAGAAGCATTTTTAATTTTCAAGAAGCAATATCAAATGTAACTTACGAATGAATCGAGGTCGAAAGTGTACACCAAGACAGTGATAGAGAAACTTGAAATATCCAAAAGGATGATGGTGTCGAAGAAGTAAATGTCCAGCTCTTGTTGAAGAAATGCATCAGCATTCTCTAACACGAGGCCATGAGCCAATAGGCAATACCAGAATAAAGCATGGCATTCATTTCTGTATAATTTATGTTGTTGATTTACCTCTATTGTTGGTATGCCTACTGCCAGCGTCCACATCATTGTTGATTTTAGTTTGAAATTGTTTCATCCTTGATAGTGAATGAGGGAACTATACCGATTGGTTTGGTAGCAGGCAGAATATAAGTACCTCTCTAAAAGCAATAGCATGTTGAAAAGTGGCAAACCTAGGCTGCTAGCAACTTTGTGGTTTGATGGCTTGCCTGGGCAAGGGAAACTGTGAGACAGAAAAAAAACTTTTTTTTACTGTTCTTTTTCCAATAGACACATGAAACTGAACTTACTAGATAGTATATAACACACACTAAGTAAACAGGTGAATTATTGATGGGAACACAAAAAGTAGCGAAGAAAACAAACTTAATGGATCACTTAGACTCACACGTCACACCCTATCAGCTGTCGTTTAAGGGATGTCAACATTCAATTAGTCTGAAAATTGTCCACTAGATGTCCATACTAAATTGTTGTCTGCTACTGAGATAAATGAGAGTGAGACACACTTGAATTTATTTGCATGATGCTAACCAATTTTAAGCTTTGTCAGATGGATTATTAACTACACGAATTACGAATTAAAGATATTAAATCCATTAACAGGATGTCAAGATTGAACATGCCAATAAGGCTGGAGCGCAGCTAGTGTTCAAGAGTAAGGAAGTTGCAGCATAAGACTTAAAGATGCAGAACTTGAGCAATAAGATAATAAAAACAGTCAAGTTTTTCACATAAATGACACAAGAGTTAGTCTTAATTCTTTTTAACAGGTTTGATTTAAAAAATGCGAGAAAACTTATGTGTGACAGGTCGCTGGTACGCGAGTTGTGCATTTTTGTTTATTATGGGGCAGGTTTGTTGGTTGCCTTTTAAATAATAATTCTGTGAAATCCTTGCCAAGAAATCGAATTTAACATTTGAATGGTCATTTGTGTCAACTTGTTTACCATTTTAACATCAAATGGCTTCGTTTGATATCAAAAATTACTATTGGCAATATACCTTAGAATGGAAATCATTTGGGAGGTGCTGTTCTTCCGGCGCCGTTCCCTCTACCGGATGTAAAATGTGTATCTTTATTTCGTTCCAATTTCTCTTCGACAAATTTTTCAACAGGTAGTTTTCCATTGTCTTCAGTCAATTTCTACGTAAAATGTAACACGAAGAAAACCGCTTCGCAAATTTATAATGCTTAACGTTTTACCGTTGATTATCATTATTATTATTATTTTATTGAACGTATTACCTTTGTGGTGCTAATGCTTTGAATTCAGATCTTCTGTTCGGTGAATCCTTGAGATTATTTATCACAGCGGCAGTTGCGAAATTAGCTAGCCTGCCCCTCCGGGACGTGTATGCTGATGTTCTTATACAGGCCTCTTTACTTGTGGTATAAGTAACATTGGTTGCTGTGATGCATCATCGCCTCTGTGCAACAATCCAGACTACTCCACTCAAGCATGCTTTTGCGATGGCGGAAACTGCATGATTTCAAAACGTGATGACGTAGGAAACATTCATCCATATCAGTATGAAATCAAAAATTGTTTTCCCTGCAAAAATATGCGACAGAAATTACAATAAATTTCCTGGTGTAGTAAGCATGCACAACATTTTAATATATTACTCTTCGGAATTTTTGGTTTAAAAATGCCACCGGCTGTAATAAAAAAATAATCCACCCTGCAACAAGAAAAAAAAATTAGTAAATCGAACTAAAAACGAAACATTATCTATGCAATTCACCGAAATGATTAACCAACAAAGTAGAGAAGAACCGGTTTATAAAGTCAGAGTAGTGAGTGAAATTATCGATTACTGTAAATCGAACAGAACGAATGAACGATTGGCAATATAAACTTCAATGACAAAACGAAATTCGAAACAAACTGTTTGCGACGGCTGTGCCACTTGGCACGAAATACAACTGTGCTCTGCGTAAATTTACAATCAATCCAAACGCAAAAGAATGAACCGTGTCGGCATTTTGGTTACGTTGCTGTTATTGACTAGCATCGAGGCAGTCGACAAGTGACAGTAACCTCAGGATTTTGAAACTATCTTTACTTTAACTTTAACTACTTACCTTCTGAAATGACGGCAACGACGACGACGATATCGACAAGTACTGTATACTTGCTGCTGTGAAATGCGTACGTCACTTCTATCTCGATCCAGGGTAGAGCCAACTCTGCTTTCGGGGGCAGGTTATTCACGTGCAAAAGTTCTGTGAATTACTACGCCCCGCGATGAATCTGCACTTGTACACAATGTGCAGGTGAACGTGCTATTGATCTCGAAAAAGCGAGTATTTAAAGCGGTAGCCTCAATACAACCGTTCCAACATCATCGTAGAACGCTTCGCCCATCAGATTAGATGATTTTCATATGTAACTTCGTTAGTCTTCATGTAGTTGTAACTGCGTACACGAACATATCAATCATGTAATATTGTAATTCGATATCAGTTAGCTATAATGAAGTCTATTTTTAGTAAGTTTCATTACCGAAAGCATTCCGTTTTAATTGGATAAAAGTGTAGTCCGTTTCTATGTGAAGGAACAGTTACTGTAACAACTGCCAATCTGCGATCGCCATCTGGCTACAAATCAGACTCTGCTGCAACACACCCACCAGAGGCGCTCTCATCGGGAAAAGGTAGTGCTCCAAAAATGGTCACCTTTTTTTTTTTCAGAGGGAAAATAGGCAAAGTAGAGCAGCCAGGGATCTATGTTACTGCATTTCCGGTGAAACACTGTTGCCGGATTTTGAAATAAAATGAATTAATAATTCGTAAAAATAGTTATATAAGTATGGCAATGATGTAGTAAAAATTCGTCTGCTCTCCACATTTTACCGCCAATAAAAAGTCTTCACACAGTGTCAGGAAATAGTACGGGTATTTTTTTTTTAACAACATTAAAATAAAAGAATCTTATCCCCTTCTCTCTTATTCTAAAAATTTGATGTCTTGCAAACTACAGGATTATGGAGCTATTCCTGTCTTGCTTTTTTGGCGAACATGATGGCTGAAATTTTGCCATCTACCAATAGGATTTGAGGAGGGCAACAGGCTGGGTAAGAAAAGTGGACAGACATTTTGAGATTCATATTCCAGTCGCCATTTTGTTTGGACAGGTTCAGATTTTTCCCTCTGTATTTTTCAGCCAATGCAGACAGTCAAGGCTTCACCTACATCAAACCTTGCAGTCAACGCCAGCTGAGCCTTTCATCATGTACGCCAGAAATGTGTTGAATGGACCATCACTCACCAGTGCACCAGCTGCTTCTACAACAAGCTCAGTAAACATTGTGTTTTTGTTTGTTGTTTTCTTTTCTGATCTTGTTATATTTGTCTGTTAGGTATTTGTTGACATACCTGCCCCTCCGCCAGTACCAACACCAATGGAAGCGATTTCAGAGGCTGTTGCCTTAAGCGCTTTGGTAAAACTTACATTTGCAGTAATAGCTTAAGGAGGGATATCACCAAGTGGCCTTATTCAAACTTGTTTGGAAGGGTTACACATTGATTTGAAGATTCCTTGGTGGGCTTGTATTGCATTAGGTAAAATTGTTGCTATTCAGGCTCATTGCTTTCATAATAACTTATTGGCATCTGTAGGAGTCTTGACTGTTTGCTTCCTAATGTCTCCTTTGGTATTCAAAGCCCAAAGAAATGCATCCGAAATGACAAACATGCCAGAATTGTTAGTCCTTCAGCAAAAGATGACAGATGCCAGACAATCTGGAAATGCCGATCAATGTACTTGAGCACATGCAGTTTACGTTGTAAATCTTAAGTATGTCTGTCTTCTTTCTACGAGGCACACAGGTGGCATATGAAATTCAACAGTTCATGAAGGAGAAGGGATTGAGTCTGTTTAAAAATTTGACAGTTCCTCTGATCCAGGTATACAGGTACATTATTTATATCCAGTGTGTTTTAGTTTATCAATACTGTTATTCTTTTTGTCGGTTCTTAAATTGCAGGCACCTGCGTTCATTAGTTTTTTCTTTGCTTTGAAGGGCATGTCTCAGTAGAGAGCATGAACGATGGAGGGTTGTTTTGGTTCACTGATCTTACATTCTATGACCCATGTTACATACTGTCGATGCTAACTAGCATTACAGTGTGGGCTACCATTGAAGTCAAGTCATTCTTCGTCTTCGGACCGGCAAATCATTTAATCTAGTATGTTGATGACATTGCAGTTAGGAACCGGTTCTGCCTGGCTTTCAGCTCAAGGCTCACTCCTGCTTATTTATTTCTTCAGAGCCATACCATTCATCGTGTTTGCTATCACCATCCATTTTTAAGGGTATATTCTGATCACCTTTTTTTGTCAACAGTAGTTGGAAAGTTAAATGTTTTCATTTCTAGGCCATTCTCTGCTATTGGCTGACGACAAACCTAATATCTCTGGTACAAGTCAATTTCCACCAGCTTAACAATGAATTGAAATACGAAACAAACTATAAAATATCCACTGATAACACAAAATGGTCCTGATTTTGATCTGATACTGTGAGTGCCATACTTGAAAATTACGCGGGTGATCCCGCCAAGCCGCCATGTTTGTTTTATCGCAGTACTAAATAAGGTAAGAAAACTTGTACATATCGATGTTCCGTTAAAACAAAAATCCTTTCTCCTTAATATTTCATTGCCAAACAAAAGATCCACAACCAAATCTTGTTAAGTTGTTATAATTTTACTTCTCTTTGTCTTTTTAAAGCCATTAGATTAATAAAGTTTAGGCAACGCAGCCTTATTAGGAGTTACCGCTCAATTTTTCAACAATGAAACATTGGGCGCCCGCCCCAGTTCAGTCAGATTTCCGCTCTACAACTGGTTGCACCAGGGTATGGTTTGCACATTCATGATCTAATCCTACTCATCACAATTCAACAGTTCATGATGGAGAAGGGATTGAATCCGTTTAAAAATTTGACAATTCCTCTGATCCAGGTATACAGATACATTTTTGATATCCAGTGTGTCTTAATTTATCAATACTGCTATTTTTTTGTTTCGTAAATTGCAGGCACCTGTGTTGATGAGTTTTTTCTTTACCTTAAAGGGCATGGCAAACACATCAGTAGAGAGCATGAAAGATGGAGGGTTGTTTTGGTTCACTGATCTTACAATCTGTGACCCATATTACATACTGCCAATGCTATCAAGCATTACAGTGTGGGCTACCATTGAAGTAAAGTCATTCTTCTTCTGACCAACAAATCAATTCACCTAGTACGTTGATAACATTGCAATTAGCAACCGATTGAGCGAGGCATAATTCAATTAATTGCATTAGGTAAAATTGTTGCTATTCAGGCTCCTTTCTTTTATAATAACTTATTTGCATCTGTAGGCGTCCTGACTTTTCGCTCCCTAATGTTTCTTTTGGTAGTCAAAGCCCAAAGAAATGCAGCCAAAATGACAAGTATGCCAAAATTGCTAGTCCTTAAGCAAAAGATGACAGATGCTGGACAATCTGGAAATGCCAATCAATGTACTTGACCATATTCAGTTTAAGTTGTAAAAGTATTTCTGTCTTCTTTCTTTAAGGCGAAGAGATGGTGTATGAAATTCAACAGTTCATGAAGGGGAAGTTATTGAATCTGTTAAAAAATTTGACGGTCCCCCTGATCCAGGTATACAGATACATTTTTGATATCCAGTGTGTCTTAATTTATCAATACTGCTATTTTTTCGTTTCGTAAATTGCAGGCACCTGTGTTTACAAGTTTTTTCTTTGCCTTAAAGGGTATGGCAAACACTTCAGTAGATAGCATGAAAGATGGAGGGTTGTTTTGGTTCTCTGATCTTACAATCTGTGACCCATATTACACACTGTCGATGCTAACTAGCATTACAGTGTGGGCTACCATTGAAGTCAAGTCATTCTTCGTCTTCAGACCAACAAATAATTAATTCTAGTACATTGATGACATTGCAGTTATAGAAACAGATTCAGCCAGGCTTTTGGCTCCAGGCTCACCCCTGCTTATTTATTTCTTCAGAGCCATACCATTCATCATGTTTCATATCACCATGAATTTTTAAGGGTAATTCTGATCACCTTGATTTGTCAACAGTAGTTGGAAAGTTAAATGGTTTCTTTTCTAGGCCATTCTCTGCTATTGGCTGACGACAAAATAACTTCTCTGGTACAAGTCAATTTCCACTAGCCTAACAATGAATTGAAATATGAAACAAACTATAAAATATCAACTGATAACACAAAATGGTCCGGAATTTGATCTGATACTGTGGGTGCCATACTTGAAAATCACGCGGGTGATCCCGCCAAGCTGCCAGGTTTGTTAAATCGCAGTACTTGGAGGTTGATAATCGATTTATTTTACCTTATTTAACTTAAATTCGACTTTTAGTTAAATAACGTAAGAAAACTTGAACATGTCGATGTTGCGTTGACACAAAAGTCCTTTCTCCTTAATTCATTTTATTTGCCAAACAAAATATCCACAACCAAATCTTGTTAAGTTGTTTTAATTTCAGCCTGGTCTCGGGGAGTGTACGGAGAAGGGTTTACTTTGGGTTCGAAATAAAACATCCTCCGTACCACCCCAGCTTTTGAAGTTCTCCGTACCCCCCCATTGTTGAAATTCTCCGTACCACCCTATTTTAAGACCCTAGTGCAGAACGAGGCTTGACAAGTCTCGCACGTGGATTGCAATGAAATAAACGGCTGAATACTCATAAATATTGCTATTAAAAACAATATTTCATTCCATTGAAAGTATTACCATCGACCGTTTTTTTAAACATCTATTATGTTTTCTAACTTTAATTGTGGGTTGGTATTTCGGCTTCTTCTTAAAGCTTCCTGCCTTGATGGATAGTCAACTAAAGCGGCAAACCCTTTTTAATTCTATAAAACCTGAATTTCATTAAACAGAACTGTAAATCTTTAATATTAATATGATTACTCAAATAATCGCACTATCTAAATGAAAGTTGATGTATTTACTATCGAATCTAAATATCGATATCTAAATAAGTAAAGGGGTCTGTCTGGGTGCAGACGACATGTTTGTGCGTAACAATGTAAGCCTTGACTTGAGCCAAGCAAAACACTTAATGCCATAAACTTTTTAAAAGATCACAACTTTTGTTTACGTTTTTTAAACGATGATTTCGTTAGACGAAACAGGTGCAGAAGCTTTGCAGGCATTAGTTACGCCTGCAACTTTCGAAGGGATTGCTACGCAGCTTGAAGAAGCTCAACGGGAGAAGCAACGTATAATTGATCAACGAGTAAGAATAAGCCAGGGGAAATCTAGTGCTAGGATTGCGGGTCAGCCTGAGCTGGCCTCAGTAGCGAGAGTGGTTCCTTCAGAGTTATCAAGAAAGGCTCAAAAGAAGTATCTTAATATGGTCCATGTAAGAAGTGTTGCTTTTATTCAACTATATTCTTTTTTTTACACAAGCTGTATGTTACTTGGTGTTTTCTTACATGTTTATAGAACAAGTACTTGGAAAGGAAGAGCCAAAATCCAAGAAGTCAGACGGTGGAAATCCTGGCAATCAGACTAAGCGCTTAAATAGCCTTCATGACAAGCATGTGCAATTGTCATTGAATAATCATTGCCATTCTATTTTCTTTAGTTTGTGTGAAAATACCAAACAGTTTTCGTGCAGTGTCAAAGCTTATGGACCACTAGCACACACATTTTTACAAAGTCGTTGCGGCCAGGTGCTTGTGGGGAGTTTCTTTGATTACTGTGATAATTTACAAGGTACTTTTGTATTTTATTTTAGTTGCCCTCAGCAGTTTCTAGTCATATCATATTAACATGTTAATACAGATGAACGTGTCAGTCTTGGAAAGCAGTATTCATACAATGGGTATGAATGTGCTGGTAATCCTGAACGTGTTCCTCACCCTTCCACCCTTACACCTCCCCCTGAAGAACAAAGTATTAATATTCCTTAGTCAGTTTATTCTTGCTTAATATTTTCATTGTAAACAAATGTTCAGGTATGGATGTTGAAGAGAGTGAAACTGAACAGAATAATGGGCTCAGTATTCAAAATCGAGAACTGCCAAGTGATGATTACGATAGCCAGTTAGACGCCAGTTTTCAAGACGAAGGACAACCAAGTGTTAGTCATTCTGTTTCCAACATTCGAAACAAAACACAAGAAAAAGGTATTATTACGAAAAGTTTAGCTTCCAAATTTATGGTCGTAACTAACGACTCTTTATCTATTTTAGTTTCGTCCAACCCTGGCACTGTTCGCGATATTCCGCAGCCTTTGTCCTCATCTCCGGTTAAAAGACGTAACCCTGAACGTGTCGAATTTGCTGGCGTAGAAAAAAGAGGTAGTAGAAATTTAGGTCTTAAATAGCTTTTGAACTACGTTTGTTTAAAAAATGATTATTCTTATAGCTAGGACGTCAACCTCTTCAGAGCTTCAGGCGACTCAAGTCGTGAGACCACCTGAACAAAGTATTATAACAGGTTGTAGGTCGAATTCGCCCAAAGCAAGTGAACCAAGGTCTGTTGCGTCCATTGATGGCAAAGCCGTGCAGACCGTTATCAAGGGTAAAATAGTCTTTATTTGTACATTTTTTAATTACGCATTATGATTTACTTTCCTAGAGTTTAAAAAAATGACCAAAGATCAAGCTATCGTTGTTGGCAACAAACTTTTTGAAAGGTTTTTGTCGTCCAAGCCAAGAGTTGATAATTCTATGGAACTATGTCTTGTGCAAGACATGATCAATGGCTGGGAGCAGCCAGAAACATTTTTAGCTCAGTTGAAAATGGTGACCAAGAACAACTATTCTAATGTTCCTCATTTGCTCGAATCCATTAAGGTAAAAAATTTAAACATATATTTAATATAACATGCAATCCCTAAACTAAATGTTTTTACAGGACATGCTTCCGCACGTTCAACAGGCTTTAGTTTCTAAAGAAATGTACATCGAGGGAATATATGCTCCTTTTTTGTTTGATTCACTGTCGATGACAGAAGCCCATGCACTGTCCAGTGGGCCTATGTTTCTTGGCCGCATTTTAGACCGGCTTATGCAGCAAAAGAAAACTTTGCAGGCGAGGAAGCAAGACCTTCTCCTCGTGCAGCACACCGTGTATGGATGGATTGAACCCCAACATTTCATTTGCAAGATTAATGAAATCCTTAAATTAAATATTCCGGAAACAGAAGACAATTTTAACAACTTGAAAGTATAAATTTGGAGACCAGAAAAATTTGTATGAAAGTGGATTTCAATTTTCTTTTCTCCAATAATAGGTTGGTTTGGAGTTTATTGGTCACGGGTTGCGATCTGGAAAAGTCCAAATCGCCGGAATTGTGGCTCCTCTACATGAAGAAACGGAAGATTAAAGGAACCCTAAGTTTGAATTTTTTTTTTTACCGAGCCTTTGCCCACGGTCTTAACTACCGATTGTTTGTTTTTTAACCAAGTTTCGTTTCACGGTCTTACCGTTTGTTTTTTTAAACCAAGTTTCGTTTCACGGTCTTACCGTTTGTTTTTTTTAAACAAAGTTTTGTTTCACGATCTGAACGGCCGATTTTTTTTTAAACCAAATATTGTTTTACGGCTTTAACTGCCAATTGTATGTCGTTTGAATACAACAATCGAGATAATTCTATGAAGAATATATTTTTTTCCTTGGTGTAACTGTAATATGCCGACAAATAAATCCCATAAACCACGTACTATAGATAATTGGATCTTAAAATCGAGTTATAAAAAATAGCGATACAAGCTCTGTGCAACCCTAGGCAACTTGTAGAATGGTAAATGAAACAAGGCCCTTACATAGAAAACTAGGCTACTTACGATTCATTTTGGCGGTAGCCTGCGGGATTTGGTTTTTTGCGATCCAACTTTTCCCCGAAAAAAATCCGACCTGTTAAGGTATGCCAGTTACTGCGCTTTTTCCCTTACACAAAATGTGTCGTAAACTAATAACTTCCGCAGGCTACCGCCAATATGAATAAAAATTACACCCTAGGCTTAACTTTTTACGCTGAATCGAAATATGCAGTCAGAATCAGCATCATGTATAAACACGCATGTGTAATCAACGGCGAAAGAAGAAATTATAAAATTTTCCCATAATCCTAATTAGTAACATTTTGTCTTGACTTTATATTTTTGAAAGCCCTTGACAAGGAGATCATTTTCGGATGAAATCTTTTAAAGTTTTTAAACATTATGTACATGAAAATCCAAGTACCGGAAAAGTAGTTTTTACCCCCATCTGATGGCCATTATCAACACTCCAAAACCTTCCTTCGAGCAACTTTATATAAAAACACGGGAGAGTTCAGTTTAATCTTTCTAATTATTTATTCAGTTTAATTCTTCTAATAGGTTCATGTACTGCAGGCTTCCAAAAGAGAATCATAGTAACTTGTTGATGGAGTTGACGTGAGCTCGTCTAAGGCGTCCACGGGCGTCCGCGTGCCACGGGAACACACCACTTTCTAAATGTTGTTGCGTCACGATAACACCCTTTTCATTGAGACGATCAATTATCTTGTCAATACGCGCCTTCTTTTGGGTCATTTTATGATGCTCAACCGAGCGTGCTTTGCTGCTATCTATACAAATATAATTTCGGTTGAATTAAACATTTGAAACTTAACATTTAGTTTCTGGATTACCACTGAATTTTGCTACCCGGGATTTCAGCACCTTCATCATAAAGCTTTCACCTTCCAATTCCCTTTCGAGTTCACCTGCCGTCCAGTTTTTAGAAAGATTTCTGCCTGTACGACAGTGTATTACAATTAATAAGTAATATATAATAGATTTATTACTTTTGGTCACCTTCCATAATCGAAGCTTGTTGCTTGAGCTGCTCCATAATTCCTGGTAATTGGCTGAAGGTAAGACCTTTCTCTTCCAGTAACTTATTCATTTCTGTCTCAAAATGAACGCTGTTTTTACGCGCCTACAGCGATATACATGGCATTTAACCATCTTTAAATATTGACTACAGATTGTTTACTTAAAATGTAATTGTCACTTACTGCATCCAGCCATTTACAAAGTGAATCCACCATTCCTTTTTCCACGTATGTATTTCGAGAAAACGAAAAACTGGATAAATTATTGTTGTACACTAAAATAACAAGATGTACTATAATGGAGCAATAAACCTTAGAAAGTAAAAAAAAAATTACCGAAACTAGAAGTGTGTTTCAAGCTATTAGCAAAACGGGAATAAATCGAGAAAGCTTGTTCGCCTTCTTCTCCTATAAAATCAGCAGCCCCTTCGTTCCAATGGCCGTTAAACAATACCTATTGGGGTTGGTAAAAGACAATATGAGTAAAACGTGCATGATAAAATATATATACACAGTAGGTGTTAGTTCATTACCCTACACCCCCAGCCATGAACCAGTCCATGAAAACGAGATAAAAACCACTTAATAGTGACAGTAAGAGATTTGTACTCAGGAAACCGATTTCCTACTTTGACGGCCCACTTGGAATATTTGCAAACAACATCACTACAGAAGAATTTCACATTCATCTGTTCAGCTTTCATGTGCATCATGTGAGTGAGGCTAAAAGATTCCCCCCTTTTCATTTTAGTGATGCGGACAGTTGCGCCATGAGTGCACGTCATCATGACAATTCCTGTAATGTCTAAATTCTTAGCCTTTGAGTTTTCTGACCGCAGAGCCTGAAAATTCGAGGCTCCACAAGTCTCAACCTAGAAACAACCATACAATAATTTATGAACATAGATCGTGATTTTTTTAAATCTTACAGAAGGTTTTCCTAATTTCGCCTCCAATTTTAGAGTGTGTACGAGCTGGTCTTTGTCATCCTCAATAATATCGTTTCCATATAAAGACTCGCCATCTCGACTAAATTAATCAAATCACCTTTAAATTGTGTTTTATTTTTTATAAAGCTATGTTCACACCAGACATAAGGTCTTAACTATTTTTCTCCGATAAACATTACTTTATGTCTTTCGATTTGTTTGTCGAGTTCTATCGAATGATATAAGGTAAATTTAGTTTGAACCAATAGGAGACCGGGTTCCGTGCTGCGTTTTAACGAAGTATTACCGGTGTGAACAAGGCTTTACAAAGAATGCATGTTTAAATTTACTCTTTTGCAGATTTCAGTCTGTAAAGCTTTCGGTTACCATCGCAGTGGTACCCTAAAGGACAGGAACCACAAGCCTTGCATCTACCGTGCCGATGAAGAATATCTTTTTCAATTTTGTAATGAAAATACTTGAACTCGTGGCTGGCACGGTTGAAATGCGTCCGGTTAATTTTGGTATCCTAAGGAG